>WAAD01032701.1:0-19256 GCA_013389945.1 Fregata magnificens | reverse complement strand
CAGGACCATGTAAAACAGTACCTTGCATCAACCTGTCTGTGGTAAACATCTATAAATGTGTATGCATGCATGCTCTACCTATGTGGCAAACACAAAGTAATTAGTGTTAGCTGAGACTACAGTGAAAAGAGGGCTAAACTTATGCAGATTACCTTGCACTTACTCGGATAAACTAGTTCACTTGGACAATTATTGCAGATCAGCTGTGTCTAAAACCTTAGCTTTTTCTTGAGCTGATCTTCTATTATATGTGTCCCAATTAAATATTAGTTGACCCAGAGAGAGAGAAAGTGTTGTTCTGATCCAGTTGTTCAGCCTTGATATGAGAGGGGTTATCTGAGTTACAATGGATATACGCTGGAACAACTTCATGGGAGAAAAGCATTCTTTCACATTACCAAGTTTACATGTTAGTCTGATGGCTAAGGTGCTTGCCAGGGATTGACAGTTCAACTATTCTCATTTTAAATATTTGCCTAACCACTAGGCACATAAAAGAAGTATCACACTTAGCATTCTTTTGCTTCTTCACCTTTTATTGCACATGCCCCAAATTAAATGTTTTGATACATCTCGCATGAACAAAATTTAGTGTTTTGTTTCAGTGAGAGAAGTTACACATTTTAATGTGGGATTTATCTAGCTGGATGCTTTTTCTTAATTTTGTTCTTAATTTCTGTCACTGAATTGAAAAATTAATTACTCAGAAAAGAAGTCAATGAGATCTTGTAACTAACATGCTGGTGCTTGTGGGACATCATCTCTGTTTTAACGCCCAGAGGCTGGAAAAGCTCTGTTCCAACCAAAGGTAAAATTCTGGTCCCACTGGTAAAATCACAGTCTCACTAATTCCTAGAGACTGACTATTGAATTCCAGGATTAGTACCCTCCACCTTCCAAAAATTCACTCATATCAGACTGTCAGATGGGTGGTAGCTATACACTATACATAGTATATTCATTTTTATATTCTTTGTGTCTATATGTGTACATACACTTCAGAGGGTCAATGTAACAGGAAATGAATTTAAATCAGGCATATACTACCAAAAATCACCTAGAGCATTAATGAAAATCAAAGGTCCCAAGGGCATAATTACAGTTGGTGTACAGATTTCAACTTTTTCATAATGCAATCTTTATGATGGCTGAAAGAATATCACTATACCGTGACAGAAAAAAATGAGATTTAAGCTAGACATAACTTTTCCTCCAATCACCCTGTGAAATATGTACAATGAGGTTATTCGCATAATCTACTCTTGAAAGCAATTTAGGTGCATATTTGCAGATGACAGTTAAAAATCTGTGTTCCTGTACAGTCAATGGAGAGAGGTAGAAGTGCTTCAGAGTTCAGAAGGTAAATGCCTGAAGTACAAATAACCCACAAAGCATGCAAACAGCATACCTACACATTGGACAGATGGCAGACACATTATGGTTGGATGTGAATATAAAAGAGTGAGCCTGCATTTCATTATAGTCCCGGGACACTAGTGAAAATACATAGGTTATGAACCCAAAGCTCTTGTGACAATAGTTGCACACTGGAGTAAGCATTGAAAAATAAAGCAAAAGTCAGATAATATCTGTAACAGTGCAGAGAAAGCCAGACCATTTCAGCTAATCACTTGACTAGTGATCAATGTCATTTCACATAAAATAAGCAAAGGTGAAAATGAAACATTGACATTGCGAACGCTTGATTAAATCTGGAGCCGATTAGGCTGGCACAGTTTAAGGTAAGAGTACAGGTGGTAAATCATCTCACTCTTGGGTCAAGTCAGAGAAAAGATACAATTAGAAAGACAAGCATACCGCAGCCAAGATGATTCAGAGAGTGGAAAATGAAACGCTTGTTAGCAAAGCCCTGACAGGAGTTAGGAATAATGTATTAAATAACTGCTGATTTGGATTAAAAGTGTTCTGTGCAAATTTGTGGAGGTAACATGGAAGTTGCAGTTGTTTCCCTCTGTTTCTCTATTTAGAATTTTGTCTATAAATTAGTGAATTGATTCACAGGAACCAGTGCTTGTAATTTATTCTAATAGTCAAGTTCTCCCTCCATACTTCTATATCCAGACTGTGCTGCTGCTGCTTCTTCCACAGCATTTCAGTGTGCTTTACTCTTTCTGTATATTCTATTCTACATAAGTGTTCATCGCTATAGGATCTGGCTTCTTTCCAGTACTGAATTATGTATTAATTAATATGCTTTAGCAGAGCACAAAAGAAACTTTAGTCAAGTGCAAATTATTGGGCTTGGTGCAAAAGTAACTGGATGAAATTTAATGCCCTGTATTGTACAGGAGATTGAATAATCTCTAGGTCTGTTTTGGCCTTAAGCTCTGTGGTTACATCTGAAGTAGCAGATGCAAGGACATGTTGATGCTCAAAGGCTGATGTAGGAGTATTTGACATGCACCAGGTCCTCCTTATCCCCAGTTCACATCCATGTTTTTCTCTTGTAAGAAATGAACAATATCACAGGGGCTTTAACGAGATTCCTAATCTAAATAGGGAATTAGGAATCTGCGTGACACTAGCATCTAATGTCATATTCAACCTGTGAAACTATGACTGCATTGCGGTAACTCCTGACTACTTGTGTCTCAAAAAGGCATTGAGAAAACTCATCCTTCCGAGAAAAGGTCTGACCACACTTAAAAATAAGAAGTATATCTCCAGTGCAATAATTTATTTTTTCAGCTCTCTCGAGCCCTGATAATTAAATACTTAAATAGGACTGAAATCAATAGGTGTGAAATTGTTCACTTTTATAAGGACATCTTGGGTCAGCGGAGCATGGGTGGGTTTGCTTATTAGATCCTTGCTGTTGACGGCACAAGCTTCAGTGGTTACTATCAGTTAAGCTTTCCAGAGACTGATAATTTTGGACTGATTTTTTATCTATACTGAAATCTTGCAGGATTTGTACTGCATTCTTGCAGCCATGCCACTTTTTCCTATTCTTATCATTTTTCCTGTGTTTGGTTTTCTGACTAGCCTTGGTTTGCAACAAAATGTCTTTCATCACACTTTTACATTTGCAAGGCAAGTCAAACAGGTTCAACTAGAGGCCAAAACATACTCTAGTAAAATGGCAAATAACATCAACAGTATTATCCAGATAAATTATATTTAGTTTGAAATATATTTTTGTGACATCTGAATGCACACTTCACTGCACTGAATTTGGAATAAATATTGTTTTCACAAATGAATTGAAAAGATGATTTACCATTAACTGTAGAACTACTGGCCAGATGTTTCTATTTAGAATTAAAGTTGGGTTTGTGTACCACTCTCAATACAGTATGATGCAAATAGGTTATCTAATTCAGCCGGGCTTGTTTGAAAACACCAGTCTGTATATTTAGCCTCCCAATTTTCTTTGCTTTTCTGAAAGACATACACTGAGCTTTAACGGCCCTTCCAATGTAAAGCAACTGCTTTCCATGTCAAACAAAAGCCCTTATTAGTGTGAGGTAATGTGTCAGCTACTAAGAAGATTCTGGTATGCTAGCAAACTAATAAATATTCATAAATAAACTTGAACTAGACAATGCACAGATTCTCCAAAGAATGTGCTATAGTCTTAATCCAGAGAGTGTTGTAGTAATTAACAGATAAAAGAGGAGGTTCATTAAATGAATATGCAGTGTCATGAAATCAGAGCTGTGCATTGATCACTGCTAACTTAAGGATTCTTCCTTAGCTAGGATATTTTGACACCCCATTTATCACTAGTCCTATTTTTAGATTTTTAATTAGCAGATCACCAGCCCTTACCTCATTAACTTAGCTTCTGCAAAAACATTATTTCTAGAGATAATAGCTAGGTTAGAATAATCTCCACTCCCAATTTCTTGAGCTGCAAGGAAGGACAGGACTTCAGCTTCTATGACATGAAACTATATTTCATACCAGGCAAATCTGACCTTGACTCAACAGCATGTGTCTTATTTTCCAAACAATTTCTCTTCATTTCTTTTCCTAAATGCATTAACCTCAAAACATGCACCTTTTCAATGACAACTGAAACATTTTCCTAATTTATCTTAAACGCTGATTTCTAGCCCTCTGTTTGCAAAACTGTTTTGGGATATAGTTCAGCAGAAAATTGTACCTTGATGTCTGTTTAACACAGCTTGCTGTATATTTGTATAGATAGTTTTTTAAACGATTGGCCTTTATAGTCTTTTTATGAGAGAAAACACCATTTCCAGAAGTTAAAATGAACCAAATAGAGACATATTTACACTTACATTTGTTAAGTATAAAGGCTTAAGAAACTAATAAGAAGCAGACAATTGACAAATCAATGAAGTATGTCTTGTGCAGATGTTTCCTTCAATCTGAAGTGCCTATTTTGTTGCTTGTAGTATTTGAAGGTATGTTCCACCACTGGTGATGGATAGGAGTATACATCATGCCATACTGTTTCAAGACTATATAATTATCTCTGTAATATGCATGCTATATTTTCAACATACTGCTTAAGGCTTAAGGTTTTCCTGTTGCAAGATCCACAATCAAATCATCTTAATATTGTCTTTTTGCTCTAATATATGTAGCAACAATGAAAACATTAAGCTAGCCTCAATTAAATGGCCAATGAATTAAGTAGCTGAACAACATTTGCACCCCTGGCTGTGGTATCCAATTAAAATTCCTATCAAATGAAAGAATTGATTAGTCTCTTCAAGCAGAGAGGTTTGCATCATGCAAGCAGTCTAAATAATTTACATTAGAGCTTTCAACACATTTCAAATGCTGTCATCTCTGCCTTATGAAACAGTTTATGGCATCCTAAGACTTGTTTTCATTACATGCACTGATTTTGCAACCAACAGTATGCCAGAAGTTCAGAACACAATCTAAGGTCATAGTTCTGCCACTGAAAATCGTCTGGGGAAAGGTCACCTAATTATTTTGCATTTTATGATGTTTATGGCTATGCTGTGATATGTAGCCATGTGTATGCAATCTCATTAAGCACTAATGCTAGCTTTGTAATGAAAACAATCCATTTTTGAACTTAAGATCTAATTTTCTCATTTGCAACATCTTTCTTTTAAAAAATTAAGAGCACAGGACTTTGTCAAGATGACTACACAAAGTTTGAAGCTTATCATTACATTATTAAATTAATGCAATAGATGACAAAATGAATTTGTGGAAAAAATATCATTTGCTATAATTATACTGGAATGTTTTAATTTAGGCAATCACACACATATTTGGAAAGACTCATTCAGACTCTTTTCCAGTGAATGATACAAAACCAGAGGATGTGGTATCCCACTGCATAAAGTCTGCAACAAGCAGAAATGATCTTATTAAATTCTGACAAAATTTTTCAAGAACAGTGGAAACACTGGTATCTTCATGAACATTTAAGGGGCCTAATTCCACTGGTAGACCTCAGGAATTATAGCAACTTTTAATGTATCTGGAGTATCTAGACAGAATCTGAGATGAGCTTTTCACAAAATGCATAATTTTTTTTTTTATACTCAAGGTCTTTGTTCACCTGGACCATCTGAGTTTGATGTAATGATGAGAAATTACTGCCTTTATATGAGACTAACTTTCCATAAGTCGTTAAATTTTCAGACTCTAAAAAAAAATACTGCTGTTCAGACAACAAAAAAATTCAAAACTTATCAGTTTTCACCTGATTTTCATCTATGCAGATGTCAGCTGCTTCCCAGCTCTCTTTGGATCCAAAAATGCAGAGCTAGGGTGTTGCCAGAATCCTTTGATTTAAGGATACTTGCTGATCTGGAGCACACTGGCTATTCACTGGTAAAGTCAGGCTATTCCAAAAATAAATTTCCTTTAAAATGTGACCAATACATAGTAGCAATTCAGATGAATCGCCTGAGAAAATGTCAGAGTTTCTTGATTGCCCTATCTTCTTCTGATGTAATTAACCTTTTTTTTTTTTCAGCTTCGTCTCTTCATCCCTGCCCTGGGAGATAGCTTGTGGGTAGATGTGGTGGGAGATCAACTTGCTCCAATCTGAAGGAAGTGAAATAACCTGGGTTAATTGTCCTAGATGTGTGTTAGAGCATCCTTGTGTTTTAAAAAGGGTGAGTCCTGCTCCATCCACTACCCCCAAGGATATTGTCATGACTACCCCTTGACTCTTGGTCTGTATCCCGAATGGGTGGAGGCATGACAACTTCTCCCTGAGGTAGACGTCTGCATCCTAGAAGAAAAGCAGGCACAGGTGGACTACCAGGAGGAGGGCAGAGGGCCTCTGGTCCCCACACCAAGATCAGCTAACGGCACATGCATTCACACATGCTGTGGCAGCACATTTGTGCCGTGGCCCTGAAAGAACAATGTTATAGCAAATACCCTTCAGTGCCAATACATACAAATAAACGTGCACTTGAAATAAACCATTCCTACATCTTACAATATCTGCAGGAACACAACAATCCTAGCATCTATATAGCAACATCTAACATCAACAGCATAACACCTAACATCTATGGCAACACAGCAAAGGGACTTCAGTTTAACAAAGTGCCAGTGCCACTCAGGAGCTATTCAGAAAAGCTAGCGAGGCACTACATTATAGGAGGCATAAGAGACTGAATATAAAAATAACATTATATTGTCTTTCTATAAATCGGTGGGTGCTAAAGTCTGACAGTACTGGTCACCTTGTCTCAGAAAACATTTTGTGGAGGCAGAGGCAGAGACAGCTCACAGAGGAGTGATGAATCATCAAGGGCATCTCAGAGATTAAGAGAGATGGAGAAGATTAGGACTGTTTACTTTGGAAATAAGAAGAGGGGACATGATCAAAGTATCTGAAGTACTTCAAGAAGTGTCTAAAAGACAGAGCAGTGTGATTGGAAATTACTCTTTTCTATGTCTCGGAGCACAAGACAAGAATCGGCTCAATTAAATTAAAATGAGGGGGAATTAAAACTGAGTCTCAGGGACCTGAGGGCACAAACAGGCACTCGTGGCCCTGCCCAGCCTTCCAGGTGCCTCCCACCACCCTTTCCATGGCTCAGGACCCCGTTTCAGCTGAGCCCAGGTCCATCAGTCCCTGCCCCAGCAACATCCCCGGCATCCTTGCCACTGGATTGTTGCTTGTATCTCCTGGGCTCACCCAGTCCTACTGCCTTGACCTCCCTGTTGCTCATGGGGCCAGTGGGGCCCATAGCTGTTACTACCCTGCCCTGCCCTGTTCACCTCCACTGTGGACCAGTGTCCCATAAATCTGCAACTACCCTCAGCTCCTGGTCCCATCCCTGAGAGAGCTGCCTGCCCACAGGGCACCCTGACAGCCATCTCAGGCCACCCATGGAAGCCCCATATAGCCTTCAAGCCCCTGGGGGCTGGTCAGCATGCGGAGGCAGAGACAAGCCCTCCTGGCTGTCTGCACATCCTCTGTGCCCACTGCAGCCCTGGCTCTCTGCTCCTGATGGGCTGTCGCACCTTGTGTCCACAGGTTTCAGGGTAGACCTGCCCCCCTCGCTGGGGACCACTGCCATCCTGGTGAGTGTGGGCCTTTTCAACACCATGGCTCGCATTGTCCTGCCCCAGAAGTTGCCTACAGCCCCACAGGCTGCCCAGCTTTTTTTACAGCATGCTTTCTGATGCCATGGCCCTCCAGACAGCATCATTACTGAGCAGGGGGCTTGGCTCACAGCTAGATACTGGAGTGAGCTCATGGGCTTTCCCCACCGACCAACTGGCCTCTCCTCCTCCACCCTTGGCTCCCGGCTCCCCTTCCCACAGGGAGCAGCCCCGCTCTAGCTGGTTCCTGGCAATGCATAAAAAGAAATACCTAGTGCCAAAACGTATAATCAATTTGCAGAACTCGCTGCCAAATGAAAATATTGACATGAAGAATTTAGCAGGTCTCAGAAAAAGGAAAGGCATTAATCTGGGTTTCCGTACTTAATTAATTTAACAAAACATTAATTTTTACGGAAGAAGCATTAGACCTTCAGGCTTTAACCAGCTCCCATCAGAGGTAGATGGGAAGATGAGATCTCTTGGAGGGAGGACGTTGTCTCACAGCTTGCTGTAGAGAAAGAACTTCTTCCTCTGAAGTTTCCAGTACTGACAATCACTGATAGAAGATACCAACTAGTAGATGTGTCAGCTCTTGTGTTCACAACTACAGAACCAGAAAGTAGATAAAAACTATCATATAATTCACCTTCAAGTGGTCTATGGTGCCCACATGCCTCATATTTTCAATAAATGAGCTACTTGCAGTGCACTGTAGTTTTGTAAGGATATAGATTTCTGCTGGGAATCCCTCTTGGATTTTTTTATCTAGGGGCAAGCATTCTCCAGTTCAAATGCTGGAGCTGTGTAGCTGCAAATATATCATGTCATGGCAATGTGAACTGAAGCTGAAGAAGGTCTAAATCCCCTTAGGGCTACTTCCTCTCTCTACCACTCTTTACCTAGACTATCCTGTAAATCTTGGTCCAGAAACGCTCACATGTTTTTAAATTTCATGTTACGCTATTAAGTGCAGGTCTGCATTACTAGCAGACTAAAGATGTTGGGAATCCTTTAGCAAAACCCAAGCTTTTATTTGAAAAATCTAGCTTAGTCACTGGAAATCACACAAGACCCCATGCCTCGCTTGATGTGTGGAATTGACATGGCTGTACTTGACTGTGGACATCCAAGTTACCTTGGCTAGAATGATCTCAGGTATCCCTGCACTATACTGTTTATCTAGATGACCTCTAGAGGCCCCTCAACCATTCTGTGATTCCATGATACATAAAACAATAATAGTTTAAAAATTGAATCCTTTACAGATCAATGACTTTTCTACCTACTCTTTGTTATGAAAGCCATCAACCTCTTCCTTTGCAGAATAAAGAGTGGGCATTATTTTTACTCCATCTCTAAGGCACTACTCTCATGGGTCTTCCCTGTTCTTAAAAAGTGGGCCTAGAGTTTTTTCCAACAATAGAAAGTTTGCAAAGCTAAAGTTTGTGTTTCCTCTATTAAAATGCATTGCTTCTGCACTGTAGGACCTGAGAACCCCTGCAGGACCTTCATAAATTGTTGGAGTACTTTATGTTTGCACTTTCAGTTTTCAGTCAATTGATATGCTGTGCCCAGTTAAGACTAAGCTCCAATTTTCATTTGTCACCTTTTGGCTTTCTTTAAGTACATAACTCCAGTGGTTAAAGTCAAATTTATAGTAAAGTTATTCCAATTGTGAATTACATTGTTTTCCTTCTTATAAAGATGGACTAATTATTAAATTAAAAGGAAGCACATTATTATTGCTGTATATCTTGAAAAGAGGTTTGGATTTTTGGTCCTGTAAATCTGGCTGTCACAAAGGTAACCAATTATCTTGTCAGATCCTAATCAAGATTCACTTGTATGGCTTCTTCAGGTACATTTCCCTTTTACTTGATGGTATAAAATATGAAGATAGCAGGACAAAGATCTCCATAGGTTTATGTGTAATATATGTTACATATAAATGAAGTTTACCAGATTAGACAAACATATGGTACCATGTTTGCCAGAGCAACATGAGCAACTCTGAAAAGAGGTGACAAACAATGGTGTAATGGGGAGAAGGAATGTGACCTATTTGTATTTGTGCTTGCATTAATTAATACTAGAGGTCTGAGGGGATATAAGAATAACAGTGAGACTCCTTGAGTGGTCTAAGAAACATTTGGTTTCATAAGCTTAGCATGCTTTACCAGGAAGAGGATGTCTGTGTTGAACTTAACCTAAAACATGGAAATTAAAGGAAAATAAAGCATTTTCTTAAGTAGGAGTTGTATAACTAATATAGCTTATCTGATATCCAGTATTTCCCACATCAGATGTATAATGTATAGGCTTTGGGAGCTCAGCATTGCTTTTGATCATATATAGCAAAATTCTACACTACCTATCAATAACACCCACACAAATATCTATTAAATGACAGTGAGAAAAAGTTTTGAAATCAGGCTCAAATCTTGACAATTTTGCTGCAGCATTTTTCTACAAGTAATTCTCTTGCATTGAAAGTTTCACTGAAAATAATCACAATAAATGCAAGAGTCAAACTGGAGCTCTAAAAGAACAAATAACAATAATCACTTAACACTTTTCATCAAAAGGCCAGTGCAATCAAGACTGGAATATTTTTTCTTCCCCGATTTTTTTTTTTCCGTGACCATGCTGAAAAGATAAATCCTTTCAGCCTTGGTAAATATACACAGGAATATAGCTATATTTTGCAAAAAACTTGGCAAACTGGAGCAGGACCTGGTGACCCTGGATGACTGAATCTTGATGAATCTCTCCATAAAGATGCTTGAAACGACTCTACTAGGGCATATTCAGATCATGGCTTAGGTGGCCCCAGATCTGAACTGGATTAAATTGCATTTAATATCCTCCTTACCTTGCTTCATTCTATCTCTTATTCTCAGTATGCCATATTAAAAAGGATCAAAGCATAACAAGAATACTTAATATTCTGTAGCATAAAGATTTCACCAATACAATGGAACTGGTGAGATACAAGGACATGACTTAGTCAAGCTATGCAGGGTCTTCTATAAGAAGAATTTTTGTATATGTTCCAATAATAGAGACCTTGAATTTGAGTTACAAGAAGTCCTTTCATAAATAATATCTACTGATTGAAGGCCTGTCTTTGTTTGCATTCATTTTTATCTGAGTACAAGGTACACAGGAGAAAAAAAATAAAAAGGAAGGGGAAAAAAAAAGAAAAATAGAAAGGAGAAAAACAAAATAAAGATGGGGGTGGATGTGTCAGGAAGATTTCTGTGAGATTAGTCTGATTCCATGCAGTTGTTTTTCAGTTGCACTCAAATAGCCTGTCTGCAAGCTGTTTCAGAGAGCAGGAATGCTTTTCCTCTACTGATGTTTGATTTCTTGTGCTGGTTCTACTGCCAAAACATTACATATATGGGAAGAGGCCAAGAATAAATGTGATGAAAGATATTATCACAGCAAGAAAAATCACAGTTAACTTCCAAGAATATTATGGTCTTCAGGGATTGTTTTAAACAACCTGTAGAAATCAGGAAGAGATTGTTCAAATATATGAATTTTTAATTCGAGTTATTTCTTTGGAGTATTTTGATTGTCTCAATTTCAAATGCAGACCATAGGTTGTTATTCAAGACCTTTAATTTCACAAAAGCAATACACTACAGAACAAATACTTTTTCTTTAATTACCTTCTTACACTGTATAACTATCAAATGCACCAAATATAAATCTGCAACTTCTCAAGTAAAAAATGAGACCATAGCTCTTATGTTTAGTAACACTGCACTCCACAGCCTTAATAAAGAGCGTAGTTTCTTGTGGTGTTAAAAGTTAGTCAGCAGGAGTCAGTTTGTGTTAAATATAGTCTCCTTAAAAATCTTATTTGATAAGGAACTGAGTATGTTTTTAGAGATATTACCTAAAGGAAGTGCGGCATTTCAAGTTAATGTTTTAATCTTTGAAATATTACAACTACAAATATTAAATTATTTAAGAGTAGTAATTATAAAGTAGGTATTATAAATAACAACATATGGCATTGCTGTGAGTACAAGGCTGAATTAATTCCTGAGGCTCCGATGCCATTCATAAACCTCTCACAGTTTATGACTGCAGCTGAGTTCTTGAGTGAAATACAGCCTTGTGTTTACTCCAGGGCTATCTATTACGCCCCATGTTATTCAAATGTATTCTAGTGTTGATCCTCATGTTTTGCCTCTGAATTGTTTTCCCCCAATCATTAACACAAGCTTGTAACTTTTTCCCTTAATATGAGTCCCCAAATTTTTCATGAGAAAGAACACATCTGAACAGAGACATTGCCTTATTGATACCACAAATCACATATTCCACCAATTCACAGCCTTTCAACATTCATGGCTGGAGTAAAGGAAGCAATTTTATATGGAAAGGAAGATTTAGGGACATTTAATTCAGTTTTTCAGCTGGATAAGAGAAACCAATTCTGGGTGGCCAGCTGGCTTTCCACAGATCAACATTGATTCATGGAGTCTAAATAATGCTATTATACTGCAATGACCTTCTTGAAATGGATTTAACATAAAGCCTCTGGAAAGACGTTAGCTCATCAGCCTAGCAGAGACAGCACAAAAAGTTCCTGATATGGAGGACTCCGACAGACACTCAAGAATTCATACTGCCCTGACAGAGTTGTGGTACAAATTAGAGCATTAACTGAGTAATACGAAAAGAGAAGATATTGTAATGTGATATATTGCAGCACTGTCTATCAAGATGGTAAGAACTGGAATACCATGTTAGAAAAATTGTTAGTGTCTTCTGAGTGTTAAGAATGAACGTGGCTTTGCTAAGGCAACATCTGTCCTGCTTCATATTTATTTCAGAAAAATTATGGGGGTCTACTGTAAATCTAGCAGAAGGAATCTGATTTTTTTCTACTAAACTGAAGGGTCCTGGGTCAGGAAAAAATTAATAGAGTGGAAATTGACCACAGCAGCAACAAGTATTCAATTTCTATTCTACAAAAATGTAATTGTTTACTATGAAGCACCAAAAGTTTGCTGAGAGCAATAAAAAATAAATGCAAGAGTAATTTCCCTGTCCTAAATAACTTAAAAACAAGGTGACAGATGAACAGTGACAAGCATTTTTGACTGGCTTCTGAAAGATAATTTAGTAGCCTGTGTTCCACTGAAAAATTTCGGTAGGACTTGCATGAATATCTAGACTTTTGTTGAATGCAACCTCTTACTGCCATTTCCCAGTTTTGTCACTCCAGTTTGAGTAATCACTCATTATTTTAGCTTCTGCCTATTTTGGCAAATCAAATATTCCTGGGCACATTCCCAGAAATTAAAGCCAACTGGTGTCAAATGGCCCACATCTCTGCTAATTCCTCAACCTCCAAAATCTGGGGCCTGAGGCAAACAACCTATGGGAAAGGATAGATCCCTTGAATGCTTTATCTCCCAAACTATATCTGAGAATTATTTGGGAGACTGCCAGTTGACATGGATCAACTAATCTCTATTATGGTATCAACACACAGTATGTCCAGAGCAAAGAAAATATTTACAGGTTTGGGGTGGGAAGGGGTTTGATGGAGGTAAGTTGTCTGCATCTGCAAAGGCACTTATCCTCCTTTCCCTCTACATTTCTTACAGTAGCACTTACTGTCTTTCCATTGTAAGAGAACAGTTCCAACACACACTCACCCTTAGCATTTCAGGTCGTAGTCCTTCTGTCTCTTCCAGCATCCCACACAGAGCTCTTGGTGTACTTCACACCTGTATGCTCTAACTTGTCAAAAAGACCCCTAAAACTGTGGGACCTTCTCTGACTTTTTCTGGTTCTGCCCATGCTGGTTACCTTCCATGAAGGTGAAAGAGACATCCCTGTGGCTGTGGAATTCTTTTCAAACCCTATTATCTACATGAAAATCCAATTATTTTCAATCCTTATTCTCTACGTGATTTTGGGCCTACTACCCACTGTAACCCTTTGTCATGGTTTAAACCCAGCTGGCAACTAAACACCACACAGCCGCTCACTCACTCCCCCCCCCACGGTGGGACGGGGGAGAGAATNTTGACTAGTGTAAGCATTACTTAGCAACAACTAAAACATCTCTGTATTATCAACACTGTTTTCAGCACAAATCCAAAACGTAGCCCCATACTAGCTATTATAAAAGAGAATTAACCCTATCCCAGCCAAAACCAGCACACCCTTAGTAGCATCTGTTAGATTTGGGACACCTCTGAAGTGTGGCAGTAGAGGTTGTTCCCTTCATATTGTCCCATTATACCTCCACTGTATTACTATGGCCCACACATTTGTCATTTGATAGCCCATATACACATATGGACTCCTGTCTACCTTGGCCTTTCTCACTTAGTACAGAGTTTCTGCTGCAGTCCACTGGTGCTTTCCTTGGTCATTCATCCCAGATTCTGATGCTTTGTTACTGTAAAAATATCTAGACTGCAGCATTTGGTTTCATTGATCAGCTTAGACATTGCTGCATTCCATGACCTGCCCATTAAAGAATTAGCATTTTATAAATAGCATTTGAACAAGTAAAACTGTGCTCTTAGAAAGCGTGTAAACTGTGCTGCTAGAGATCTCACAATGTAAGGAATTTTTTTCTGTACCTCAGCAAAAGTTGGCAAAGCAGTCAGCCCTAGAAACAAAACATAGCATGTGTAATTAATCATTACACTGTTCAAAATAATAGCCTGTATTAGGGAAAAGGTGATCATCACCTAAAATCCAAAAATTTGTTTTTCTATACACCTGACAAATCAATGTAATTTACCACAACACAAAAGAAGAGTCTGTGGTTATTAATCTGGATCTAAGCAATAAGCCCTAATAAATAGAAGATGTATCTTGTTAAGAAAGATGAAAAATTTCTCAAACATGCCAGGATTAAAGGAGGCATATGTTTTTCAGGTCCCTGACTGTAATGCTATACTTTTTTGAAGATTACTCTGGAATACTAGTAGTCTACAAGCAGTCTACAAGCATCAATAGTACTATTAGGGTGATGAAGACTTCTTAAAAAGACTTTTGACTAAACTAACAGTTTTTCCAAGAGCAAGGGTCAGAAACTTTACAGAATTACTTTTCTCCTTTGCTAACTTGCAGTGAATGGTAAAATTGCTTCCCCTGTATTGTCCTATTTTTACGGCTGGTTGTGAATTGCTGCCCTAAATAATGAACTAAAAATATGAGTTCATTTCTGTACTGTATTATGAATGTGTTATTGTCACAGCATGTAATTACAATCATTCACAGTGTGAACATGAGGTCTGAATAGTAAATTGTCCTGAAAACAGTCTTCTCCTGTGAATTTATGAATTTCCAAGCTTACCTCTCATAATGATTAATACTGTATCGCCATTTAACTCTCAGGTCATTCCGCAGAACAGCCACCATACCTCAGGAGTCATGGAAGTGAAAAAGCACTTACTGCACAATGAAAATAAGGTCTTATGACAATGTAATTAATGGGTATTATCCCTTTATAGAATGAAGATGCAGACAATAAATATAAAAAATTATCAAAAAATCTTCTACTACTGCTGCTAAGAGGAAAATTAAAAATGGGATTGTCAGGGTAAGAAAAAAATGTCTTTATAGTGTCATTTGGTACCATTTGTACTGGGAGGAACAGTTTTCCATAGACAGGGAGGAAACATCTACAGAGCAAGAAAAGAATAAATACTGCATTAGCAAGACATTTTTGTACCAGTGGTTGGGAGATTTGTACTTTGCAGCACTGAGCATTCAAGTTTTAAAGAAAAATCTGTTCCTATTAATCTGTAACGACAATGTCTACCTCACAGTGAAAGATGTCTTCAGTGAACTCTGAGGCAGGAAATTTTCTAATTTTTTCCTTGAGCTACTTTGCTGCAGTAGTGGTTCTATACAAAAGACATTCAGTAAAGCGACTTACGTGAATTCTAAACTACACCTTTGATGTTTAAAAGAAGAACATGAAATTGGCTATTGTTACACTTTATGCAATTTCTAGTGTTGAATTATTTTTCTGAGAAAAATATGGTTTTTTTAAAGTTCTTTTCCCCCTTTTAATCCCTCTTGCAAAATACAGCTTCTTTTTTCAGTAACCTATACAACATCAAACATGATCACACAGAATGAGAAAAGCCATTTTGTATGAAAGCATTTCAGACTTTTTTTAAATGGTTCCACTGCAACAGAAAATTTTCGGCTGTCATCCTTTCAAAATTCAAAATTTAGTTCCTAGAGGTCAGTAATTGCATATACAGTTTCTTTTCTTTTCAATTTTTTATTATTTTGATGTGGATTTTTTTAAAGAGACTCCTGTAAAGGAATGAAAAAATATTTTCATCTGTTTTCAAATTATACTATCAATATGTTGGTTTTAACCGGAGATTTGTTACTCTATGTTGGCTTGTCTGTAGATTTAACAAGAATAGCCTCATAGAATGCTCAGACTGCTGAACATAAATGACCTTTTAAAAATTACTCTTATTGTATGTCTATGTGATTGGGCCTCAGCCCTTGTTTGTTGTGAAATAATTAATAAGATTCTTTGAAGCAATGAAATAATATAGGTCCAGAAATATGATTAAATATATTATAGTCGTGAGTCATAATCTACATATTATTTAAATGAAGCCAGTCTTATCAATTCTTCTGTAACTATTACAATCACCAAGTAAGAAAAGAATATGTCAATCTTTTAAGCATAGGTTTCTCTTCTATTTATGCCAGCATCAAGGGAACGAACAACCCTAACTACTGTTAAAATTCTAAAATAAAGTAAAATAATAATACACACAAAGCTACTTTAGTGCCTACCTCTCAGTAATTTCAGCAGGAGTTAGGCACCTAAATTCATATGTGGGTTTACCCCTGCATTATACAGGCAAAAGCACATTGATCTGGGAACCAGTATACTCCATTAGGACCTGTGCTTTTGACATATGACTTTACCTCATTATAGGAAAAAAAATGAAAAATTTGTTCAATACACAAATTTTGAAGCAGTTTTTCTTTCTATGAGCCAAGGATCTTGGGTGCTTAATTGTTAAGAAAAAAGTAATACCTCTAAGTAATACTTTCTGACCCACATGTAAGAGCCACTGCAATAGGTGAGATTATGGTATTTTAGTGCTTTTATTTCTATTCTTCTCCAAAATTTTGAAATTAAAATGATCATGAAACATATTCACTTAATTGTTTCAAGATTCAGAAACCTTTGGTTCAAATTAATTGAACGACAAGGCTTGAGTTGTTTCCTTTTTTTTCTAATACTAGATTATTTTTTCCTCCAACACCTTGTCCATTATTCTTGTCTGTTTATGCATGTCGTGCTAATTTTAGCTTTGTCTAGCCTGCTTCTATTCTGAAAAAAACCTCTTAATTCATAATTCAAAGAGCACAAAGCCAGCAAATACTAAAGTAACTCTATGTGCAACATCTATGATTAATTATAGCTTATTGTCTCTACAATCTCATGCTATGAAGAATGAGAATTTCTCTCACAAAGAAGAGGTTGCTACAGAGCCATTTGTTTTGGTTTGTTTTTTCTTTGTTTGTTTTCTTAATTGATTTGAACAGAGATGGAGGTTTCAGCATGTAATACTGTTGCAAATCAAAGACAAATTCAATAGCAGATGCTATTCAGGAGATTCTCTAGAGTATCTGAAGTCTTAATATAAATGAAATACTGTGACTAGGGCAGAAATGTTAAACAACAGAGAGGCTACATTTTGGCTTTGGCACAAGCCGTAAGCAGGAATGAGAGTGTCACTGAAGGCCACTATCTCTGCCATGGTGCAGTTTCATTTGGACCATGGAGGAAGCAATCTCCACAACTCCCGTGGCACTTTCCTGCTACTTCTTCTCAGCATTAGATTGAAGCGATATGGAGGTATTTCCTCAGTTTACGTTGGCATCAGTTTGACACTAATTTTCTGTTAGTTCCTAGGTAAGTACAGAGGTTCAGAGAGCAACATATGCTGCCACATCCTTCTGGAATACCAGAACTATGTGAAACTACATCAGCTGGCAGGTTAGCTTAGGATAACATGATGTGAGAGTCCATTTATTTATAAAACATTATAAAAGAAAGAATGAAGTGATAAAGCAGCCCTGATTTGTTCTCTTCCTTTAATGAACTTCTAGATCAAAAGCAAAGTCAACGTACTTCAAGTTCGTAAACTATACAGACAGTAAGTGACAGATTCTACTGCCAGTTGCTATTCACTTTGAGCAGTAACTTTTATCTTAGAGAATGCTACTGATGCGAGAATAGTATTTGAGATACTTAAGGATAACAGAATCCCGTATTATTGCAACACTGTTCCAAATTCAATCTGATCGCTTCTGTTAGTCACATGTAATATTTATGTATCTTGTGTAAGAGATAGTAAGCAACTATAAGGCATGAAAATCTGATTTCAGTTATACCATATCTGCAGCATAATCTGTAAAGTTTGCAACAGAACAACTTGTTTCCCTAAGGGCCTGACCAAGCCTAGCCAACCTTATTCAAAAACCATCCTCCTTTTTATTCTAAAGTGAGGAAGGCTGAGAGCTGCAAGTCCCTGAGCATGTCTGGCAGGCAAAGCATCATCAGAGAGGAAGGAGAATGAAAAAGGCTAGTCTGCTCTGGGTAGCTGAGACCAGGAACATCTACCTCGAAGCAGTCTCTAGAGAGAAGGGCTGTAGGCAACAAATGACACCTTGGAATCAATACTGAATCTGTAAAATTCCCAACACCTTGTTATTGTCTTTGTCTATTGAAAAATTACTACTGTAGAAAAGGAAACTGGATGTGAGAAAAAAACCAAAGAGAATTAAGACAAATCTTTAATAATCCCATTTAACTGCTTAGTTGTTGGGGGTTTTTTAATTACATTTTATGCTTGTAAAAGAAGGAAGCTAGCTTAGTCTTTTGAGGAGAGACTTAAGAAGTGGTGTTCAATAGGTACTAAGATCTCCCTAAACAATAATCAATAAAGACTTGCAGCTTATGGAACTGTAACCTGTCTAAAATGTCTTTATATCTAATGGAAACCTTTCAAGTCCTGCTGCCTAAGCATGGATACCTTCATGTAACAATAAGGTATGGGAAGCAAATAAAGCAGTCAAATAAGAAAGTGGGTTTATTTCGTTTTCCATAAAGATCTTGACACAAAGTATGTCACATTTAATTTCATTATTTGCATAGTGTTTGCTGTATTGACATATGAGAAAATTTAAGTTCTACAAGATATGGCAATGTAACTTCTTAAGGCTTACTACATTTGGGAAAGAAGCATGCAATCTTTGATGAAGTGGACGGTTTTAGAGATCTTTGAGCCAATGTAAAAGTATGTATCATGGCTTTTTAAAATCAACTTTTAAAATTTAAAACTGCATTGAAAATTTTAAAATAAATGTGAGATTGCATGATCACTTTCCAGTATTAGAAAAAAGTTATTATATCAGCAACAACTTGGGTACATGAACAGTCATTTAGAAAGCAAAGACAGCATTGCCTAAATAGGACAAGCAAAGTCCTGTTAGTCTATTTTTATTTTATTATCTGTTATTGATGGTATTGATGACCCCTCATTCAAAAGCCAAAAGCATCATCTACTCTTAGCTCAAAAGCTGACATTGATAGACTTTGGATTAAACATTGTTTGAATTCAGGTTTTAATAGCCATTGGAAATTAATACTTTCTCTTTCTCTT
>WAAD01032694.1:1097-36213 GCA_013389945.1 Fregata magnificens | reverse complement strand
CGTTTTGAAGATATTGAATAACAGGTAAATATAAGAAAATGTTTCCAAGAAACCGTACTATCTCATCTATGTTACAGAAAGAGGCAGTTCCTTAAATCTTGGTTGCCTACTATGCACTTCTCTTGCTGTTAATGTATATGCAAAAATACACTTTTATGTATTGTATACATTATTATTGTAGCGCAGTGTTACCACCAAGAAAGAATAACATAAGATGTCATAGACTTCTGAGCTAGATAACCTTTTAAAATAAAATCAGTGTAATATTTTCTAAATACTATCTCCAGTGGAGAGTACTTTGTGTTCAGCAACCACTTTAAAATAGTCCCATGCAATTTTGCTTTGTCAGTGCTTAAAAAGTCAGCTTTAATAGATGGCTGATTTTTGCAAGTTGTTTGATGGTGATTTAAAACAGGTTTAAGTATACAGCTATCAGGGTAAAATCCAAGAGCAACATAGACCAGTGGAGAGATGATGGACAAATTAGGCCTATCACGCACCTACAGACATATTCTTATTGGATTATACTTACTAAGAATAAACCTTGTTCTGTGCGACTGCTTTGGCAGATGCTATGATCCTGTGAGTCAAATCCTGCTGTCCTTAGTCTTACTTGAGCAAAACTCCTGTCAGATTCAATGGGGATTTTGCCTCAGTAAGAACGGCAGGGTTTGACCCTCTTTTCCAGTGGTGATGGGAGGGTTCTTTACTTGCCAAGATCCTCATATAACTGACCACTAGGAGCAGTTACTTAAAGGCTAAATTGTGATACTTAGATAAAATGTAGAAAGAAAGGAATGTTTGAGTAAGGCACCTTTTGAAAGGGTCTGTGCTGCTTAACATCTTTTTTTAATAAGTTAAGACCCCATATCACCAGTAANGAAATTAAGTGACTCTTCTACAAATGAATAATCATCTCGGTTACCAAAATTGTGCACAGATTTACTATGTTTCTGCATATGATTTTGGTAACTGAGATAATTTAGTTAGACAATTCAGATGCACATGGTGAATCAGATTTTTTGCATGAATGATCATTGTCTATGGATGCAAATCAATCCCACAAGTTTTCATAGTCAAAATTTCTTAAATTGTCTACCCTGAAAGTACATACCTTTTTCTGAAAGTTCTACAATGACATAATAACTAATTCCTTTGAAAAGAAGATTCCTTTGTTAGCCCCGCTCCTGGGGACATCATAGTTCTTCCACTCTTAATGTGTGAGTTTTTTCTGTCAAAACACAGTAAGATTTCTACTTATTTTTAATTACTGAGTCTTTTCATCTAGGGGAGAGTTAGCTTATCATCTTTTCAGGTGTTGTTTACCTACCACCTAGTAGGACAACCTAAAAGAACCTACAAGGTTGTTTTGTTTTCTTCCCTGCTTTAGTGGCCACTTTTACTTTTGAAACCATACTGATTCGTAGTACACTTTTAGGACTGTACTTGGAATAGAGATATTTTTTTCTTCTGTTCTTGTTGGAAGGTAGCTTTGGAGACAGGTGTTGTTGTTTTTGCCTATGGGAAGGTCTGGAGATGAGTTTTTGGCTTTGGATTTGACCACATCCTTTATGCACAGTATGAAGAAAGATGATATACTTACTTCTTTCCTGTGTAAAGTGGTGTAAATTTATTGATTAGCATAGACTTACACTGAGCTGAAATAATTCCTGCTGTATCTTAAATGTTTCTTTATGTACAGACAAGGATTTCAGTCCCATGCAGCATGTCAGAGATCATGCTGCAGTAAATCTATTCAAATGTAAACCTGTTCAATTCAATTACCAGTTTATAATAAAATTTGCTGCTGCAGCTTCCACGTTTGTCACAGCAGTCTCTACATGCTGATGGCACAGCATGCCTGGAAATTGACAGCCTAAATCTATTTACAAAAAAAATTTAGTTGCAGACCTGAAATAAAATCAAGTTTAAGCAGCTTTGAGAGGAGCATCATATTCCTTACAAGAACGTCTGCACATCTGCCAGTATGCATCTTCTCTAGAAATCTTATCCTGTTAGTGGGGAGTTTTCTTCTAGAAATTTTCCTTAACAAACGCTTTTTAATTGTAATCCTAAGTGAAACAATTATCAGACATTGTGCTTCCCTTCACGTTTGGAAGGACTTTTTATTACATAGTCATTTTGTGAATTGTCGTATAAAATTCATGATAGAAATCACAGTGCCTGGAAAAAGATCCTGAGTTTTATTTTGGTTTTTAGGGCAAGGTCCGAAAACCACTTACAGCAAATATATAGAGTGGCTTCTGTTATGACAGCTGCATGTTATATCATTTATTGTGGGAAGATAATGGTGCTGTTGATCCAGCATCCAGTGTTTCCGCAAAAGACCTAGTGTTAGAAATTTGGGGCTGTGTCTTGGGGTCAAACCCTGGGAGGGAGTTGGATCTCTGGTCACATGTAATAGAGGGTGGAGTGGGGAATTTCTGCACATATTCTCAAGGATGTCGATGGGGCATATCCAGCAACACCTAGATGAAGATTCTTAAAAATTTTATAAGTGAAGCTAGAAGCTAGAAAAGGAAGGGTAAAGTGATGTCATACTAGGCTGAGCTGGCATGGGATTGAAGTCCTGCTTCCTGTCTGCATCTCCTGTTGAGTAGCACAAGAAAGTTACTACACACTGATCCAGAGGAACATTTTATTTTGGTTTAGCTGATGGAATGTTACTGGAAAACATAAGTCTTGGTGTATGCAGGTTTTCTGAGTATGTGTTATGCTTCATGCTGAAGCATTCAGCAGATGCTGATGAGCTTTTAAGCACATGATGAAGATCAGGGTGTAGGTAATGGTTATTAGCAGCACAGCAGAATACACTTTACTCCAAGAAAAAAATTTACATTTTTCTATTTTTGACTCTATGTGTCAGTATTATGAAAAATCAGATTTTCAAGGATCACAATTGGTTCTTCTCCTGAAATACAGTTCTTTGACTGTGCTTATGTTTTGGTGGATTCTCTCAGATTCACAGGAACAGATGAAACAACATAAAGATTCTTGTGTAGTCTAAGGAGAAACTTTTCAAATGTATCCCTAGTGATTTCTTTAAATAATATTGCAATTGCTAAAAGGGGGAGGGAAACAACAATCTGCCCTTTTTAAAAATGAATGCTTTAAGACATTCTCTAGTTCTCAGTTCTGTTCATTTATAATCATTCTTTTAAGTTTGGCCTTTCAGACACTTTGGAAGCTGATGATTAGTTTGCTTCAGGTAGTAGAATTAAATGTACGTTCATGTGCAAGATTGGGTGTTTTAGCTATTTTCCTTTTTATGCAGCTAGTTGGAGTGAGAAAAAGGGGTTGATTTTTTTTCTTTTCCAAGAAGGAAAATGGGACGTAAAGCTGCATAAGTTGATATGGGAAATCGTGGGTAGATATCGGACTTTTTTTTTTTTTTCCCCCTCTTGCTAGTCAGTCTGGTTGTATTCTACTTTTAGCCTTCTGTTAGTACTGTATGCCTTTTAATACTATCTGTGGGACTACTTACTAGCATGTGTCTGTGACAGAAGGTATTATTCCAAGTTTATTATACCGCAGATCTTGCTCAGAATAGCTGCTCACATGAAATAATTCCGCTGGAGTAATTATTCCAGAATAAAATTACGGTTTGTTTCAGATGCAGCATTCATATAACTATTTTTTCAAGAGGTTAGTCCATAAGTTTGAGTTTTCTCCATGGAGGAAAAGCCATAGCCTCAGTTTTATCTGTCCCTATATTGTACCAAGGTTAAAAATTACAGTTCAGACGGGTACCTATTGAGCGGCACTAACGCAGCTTTTAGACCATCTGAAATATTGTATGCTGTCTTAGCTCTTAAAGTTCTGAGCAGTGCTAGTTCATACTTCTTACAGGACTGTTGACACCAAAACATCTCCCATATATCTCTCATCTTTGACATCTGGATGTTTTCAGAATTTTTTATGGGTTGTTTGCAGTGGCTGATCTGCATTGCTTGTTGTTTCAGAAAGCATAGTTCATAAGTGGGTGATACATACGGAAACAAATGTAAGTTTATTTGCAAAGTAAATTATACCATAATGAAATGGCAGAAAATTTGGGTTGCTTCACATAAGTATGTTTGTATTTTCCGTATGAATGGATGGCCTTTACAAATCATCATCAGCTACTTTGTACCCAGTTAGAATAGGCAGAGTGACAGAATTCCAGCTTAATTAGTTCAGCGATTAGAAATGGGAGGCCAGATCCTCACCTAGTATTAATGGAAGCTGGTAGAGCTACGTTAGATTGCTGTTCATTTGGCAGGTTTAGCAACCTATGCTATGGGGAAATCCGCAATATGTCTTTTCGTGTCTGTGAATCTCTACTGTTGCTAGATGTTAGCAGTCATTCAGGCTCTAAAAATGAATAGAAACTCTCCAAGCTGATCGTCTGGCAATGCTCACTTCAGTGTAACCCTTCCCATCGTAGTAGTGCAGTTAGCATGTTGTGCTTACACTCCTCATGGAGTAGCCCTTAACACTTCTTATTCATTAGTTTGCTTGGGTTTTTTTAAAAGGTTTCATACAGTCCCTCAAAGTGACTTCAGCATCCCTAGGGCAGTGTTAAGGCAGTAGTCAGAATGTGCCTTGTGTGTAAAGAAATTTTGTATTTTAAGTTTTTTCCTTCAGCACTGATCTGAATAAAAGCAATTACTGACAGTTCTTAAAATGCTTGAGCATTTTAGATGGTCACAGTACTGTAATGAACCAGAAGATTATTACACATTAGTTAAACTTTTTCTTAACACGCTAAAATTTGGGTTCTGTAAAGTATTTTTGCTTCCCACTTTGAGAGATTTCATTAATTCAAATATAAGAATATTTTTTTTTAAAGAGGGATGTGTATTTTAAAGCATAAATTACTGAGTTTATTATGTAAAGACTACCATATGAACATCTTTGTCTTGTGTTAAACAGTGGATCGGATTAAATTATCGTATTGATCCTTTCTGGTTTTGACAATCTATGAAAATGAATCCAATACAGCAAGGAGAATAGGCAGCTTGAGTTTACTCTTACGTAAAGAGATGCATGATATGCATAGGAGCAGATTAATGGTTTCTCTCTCAAAATAATAAATAAAACTAAGCAATCCTCTTTATAACTAAAAATGTGTTACCACCTTTGTTTTGAGGCTAGCGAGAAAGCCTGCTTAATAGGATTCCTCCTAACAACATCTCCTTTGAAAAGACCTGTGCGTAAGACATTGCCAAGGTAAATTTCTCTCACAAGTCTAATACCATTAGTCTGCCAAGAAGAAAGCAGAAATTATTGTAGAGGAAGTTTTAGTTTCTGCTGCCTTCAGAAATTAGAACAAAGGGAAGGAGAGCGCATTAATGGTATTCAAAGAAAATATTTCTGTACAGGATGACAGTTAATAGAGCGGCGTTGACCTCAGCGATATTTCTTATGCTCTCTATTGTAACATTACACTTAAGGAGCTCCTTCATTAATGCAGGATATTAAACAAAGCTCCTGTGTTATAACATCAAGAGATAACACAGTGCGTCTTCTGTTGAAGTCTCTTCTGAATATCAATCCTTTTCTATGTTTCATTGTATTATGAGGGAGTTTGGTTTCTAGTGCAGATATTTTTTTGGAAGTGTCTCTTTTCTTTTCCCCCTTTTCCCCTTTTCTCCTCCCCTTTTCCCCTTTTCTACCTCCCCTTTTCCCCGTCCACCCCTTTTCCTCTTTTCTTCCCACTTTTTCCCCTTTTCTTCCCACCTTCAATTTCTCCTTTCCCCTCCCTTTTATTTCCTCTGTCCTCCCCCTTTTCTTTCCCCCTGCCCCCTTGCTTGCCTTTTCTTTCTTTCGTTCAACCTGTGCTTGGTTTAATATATACTGGGACCTGTTAAATCTCCTTGGAAACAATAGAAACTAATCTCTAAGTGTTGTTGGTGTTTATAAGTAGGCTTCTCTCCTCCTAACCAAAATGTGGCCTGATAGCCCAGTTCACACATTAGAACTGACAGCCCAATTTGTCTGCCCTAAAACACGGCTCATGACTATCCACTCTCTGTAGCTGATGAGGAAGGACAAGCTATTCAACTGCAGGTTAGTGTTTATAGTGAGCTCAAGCAACTAGTATTTGTATTCATCCATTAAAAAAATACTCAAGAAAAAGCAGATATTGGAGATGTGGATATTCTTTCTGGGTATAGAAGTCACACGAAAGTACCTACAGCTAAGACCAGCTGTCGGCCTCCTGAGAAGTTCTCACGGTGCTTGTGTTGCAGTGTTGTGCCAGTCTGGTTTATGTTCTGCCTCTGAGCATTTTTGGTCCCCATAGTCTCATTTGGAATGAAACAGAGAAGTCCCAGCAATTCACTGGACTCAGTCTTTAGACAAAATTTCTCTCTTTCTAGATACAATTTGCTTTTGCAGTTGTCCCTTTATACAAATACTCCCCTTTCATAAAAGAGGTGGTATGAAGTGAATGTAGAGAAAGCAGTATTGTTTATAACATCTGTGTTTGAAAACTACTTACATTTCTTGGCTTTCCACAGATTTGTGAATGTACTTTTTTTGACGTTAGCATCTGCAGATCTGGGGTCAAAGTTGTTTGCTGGCCCACTCACCTGCAGCTTCCTTGGGGTTAGATGTTAGGCTTGATTCTGCTCCCACAGTCGTCACTGGTGAGCAGCCCAGTGACTGCAGTTGTTTGCAGGGCCAGGCAAGCATCAGCGAAGAA
Organism: Fregata magnificens; assembly: GCA_013389945.1. Taxonomy (NCBI): domain Eukaryota; kingdom Metazoa; phylum Chordata; class Aves; order Suliformes; family Fregatidae; genus Fregata; species Fregata magnificens. The sequence continues at coordinate 29,504 of WAAD01032694.1, read as the reverse complement.
TGCATTCGGCCTGTAGGTACTTTGTAGTTTTGTTATTAAAAATAGTGAGTTTGAAAGATTTTGAATGGGATTAAAATTTACGGTATTTTTCTTAGTGCACATACCTTACTTATTATTTCCTCCGAATTAGAAGGATTCTGCAGATTCACAAGTCTACTTAAATTGGAATACTGTTAAAAATCAATCACTTTATGATAAGAAAATATTAATACAATCTGAGGTTGTTAACTGAACATCCTCATTTGTCATATTTCTTCTTTTGATCCTGAAATAAGGAAGCAGTATTTTTCTAATTTTCTAGAAATTATTATTCCATTTTTAAAAAAAGGTATTCAGTGGATTTAGCCCCTGTGAGTGTTTGCTTATGCACTGAAAGTACAGTGACAGCAATATAAGTGATAAGGGAAGGTAGAGACAAGTCAGAAGGATGTAGGACTGGGTATGATATGGCATCTTTTCCCATGAGCTCCCAGACAAATAGCTGCCTTTCATTCTTGGTCTCTGCCACCCATAAACACATATATCAATATGGCACTGCCATTTATTGCAGTGTGCTTGAATTCTTGTACGTGGGTCCTGCCCTATATTAAATAGGGGTCATTTTGTAGAGAGTGTCATTAATGTTATTTGTATTCTTCACTTTTCTGTTTCTGCTGTGCAGATATTTGCACGTCCCCTGCTTGAGAGGAGTAGGTTTAGCATCTCAGGTAGAAGGTGCGTTTAGCAGTGATGCATATGCATACCTCTAAAATGCCACTTTGGAGCCAACCCCTTTTTGTATTTTACTTAGCCCTTACTTGGGCAGCACTTGCATCTCCTCAATAAGACTTTTGCTGTGTAAAATCTTAGTAGAAACAAGATGATGTATGGTAGGATTATTTGGGGTGAAGTGCTGAAATGATGTAGGTGCTGCTAAATAGAACCCATGTGGCAGATGCACAGGTAGACTTCTGCTGCTTGGGATGGTTTGGCACCAAAAAGCTTGGAGGCTGAGGAACTGACTTGGCTTCTTCACTCAGCCAAAGCAATGAATGTGTTGAGAAGCACTAAAATTACCATCTTCAGTTGTTACCTCTGACCTCCTATAGTGCTATCCCTCAAATATTTCACACTTCTAAATCTCTGCTGTCCTACCAAAAAAAAAAGTTCGAATCAACATGGTTTATTGGGACATCAATGTAACTAAGCCACAGCCTTCTCTCTGGTCAGTCATTGTCCATTTTTAAGCTGGAGGTGTTTTTACCAGGGGTGAGTCTTTGTCACTTCTACTCACTGAGTCACTATGTGAGGCTGGAATATTATTTCATTTGCAGTTTGTAATGTGGCTTTTGTGGTTGAAAGTCAACAACCTGAAATCTGAAATAAATATCATCTTCAGCAGTGAATTATCATTATGTCAAATTTTGCCATGCTTACTAGCTATTCTAGTAATAGAGCTCATCTAACCAGCCTTTGCTTTTTTCTTTTTTTTTCTTCTTTTCTTTCTTTTTATTTTCTTTGGGTTTTTATATGACAGAAGAGGGAAGCTATGGGGGGAGTCTCTTTCCCTCATAACAGTGACTTAATATAGCTATTAATCTTTATAAATGAAAAACGTAGCTTTATTTTAAGCCTCAATAGTCTTTTGTTACATTAATGATTCTGGAGAAAGTCAAACGCAAGCTATGTTAAATATATTCACTTACTGAATAATATCAATATTTTCCTGTTTGCTCTTTATTGTTCCAACAAAGTTAATATGTTTATCTCTTTTTTCTCTTCTTAAGCATCTGGTTTTAGTTCTCAGGATCATCAGGTATAAGATCAGATGTCAATTTGATATACAGTTTTAGTGCAGCAGATCCAAAATCAACACTCTGTACAACTTGCTTGCATAGGATCTTATTGCAGTCCACATTAAAACAGTTAATTATTAAAAGAGTTAATTTAGAAAAACTAAAATGCTTTCTAAAAGAAAGTCCACGTGATACTGTTCTATAATCAGCTTAACTCCAGTCTGTGCCCTCAGTGGCAGAATTGTTGGTGTGCTGCAAACGTTTTGCAGCAAAACTGCTTGACTAACAAGAGAGAATGTTGGTACCTTGCTGCACGCTGAGCACATGTAGACCCTAGGAATCAACAAATAATACAAGACCATCATTCTCATCTTTTGTCTCCTTCTTTCCTTTCCTTTTTCTAGACAAGTCATAGTCCACACAGCAGTGCTGTTCTTGTCATTTTCAGCCAGCCATATCAAAATTATTTATTGCATCACCATTGCCCTTTGTCTCTTTCTAATATTCCTTTCCAGTCCTGTGGGTGGCTGACTGAAGAAAGGCTTTCCAGACGGGCCATGTCTTTCGTTCTGGTCTGAATCAATCAACAGATCCGTCTTATATCATTTGTTAAACAGTTGTACAGCCACATGTTGCTTTTCATGACAGCGTGCCGGATTGGGTTTACAATGGTGTCCAGTGTCTACATTTCCTAAGTTTTATCTCATTTTCATATTTTCTGTAACTCCGTGAAAGCTTAAGAAATGGTCACCTTAGATTTCATTGTATGGCCAATCCCAAGGGTTATCCACTGAAACGTGAGAAGAGGAACATATTTGTCGTAAGTCACCAGAAGTGCTGCATTTCTGGATATAGTTTGTGGAATCAGTTAAGATAAGATGACTTAAGAGATGGCATAAATATACTTTAGATCCAGATTGAGGGTGCCTGCCCATGATTATTGAATGTTAGGAGAGGTCTTGCTCTGAATTGATTTTTAAGTTCACAAGCCACTTGCTGGTTTCCCTGTCAAACTTCTAATGAAAGCTCTTAAGCTTCCAATTTCAAGACAGATGAGACTGCTAAATATCGAAATAGGAAAATGAATGTTTACCTTAAAAAGTAGAAAGCTGTTTTAAAATTCCAGTTTAAATGTATTGCTTTTGTGAATTCTCGCTCAAAGATGTACTAGAAAAGTTTCTGCTAATCTATACTCCAGGTGAAGGATCTGGCTGAGGAGGGAAGCTCTAAGTGTAATGATCTTATTATAAAGGGACTGAATAGGCTCCTCCTTTTCAACAGCCGTCAAGAACATCACCCCAAAAAACAAATCTCTGACTGTATTCCAGACAAAAAGAGAAGTTGGAACACCTTTGAGTCTTGTGTGTACAGGCGTAGTCTTTGCTGATGCTTTTTGTCTGGCAGAGCGTGCCACATGCCCCATTGCTTGGTCTTGTGTGAGATGCAAAGGAATGCAGTAATCAGAGAACAAAGCCACAGACTAGCTAAGATGACATAAGATTCTTCTTTCTTCTCTTTTTATCTTCTCTCATTTTCATGATTTTCCTATTCTTTTTCCTCTTCATACCACATTTGTATCAGAAGAATGCTGATGAGAAAATAGTTGCTGCAAGCACATATCCTCCAGGCAGTCTTTTTCTGGCCAGGTTGGAGAGAGAATCATTAATTTTTTGAGGTTCTCGTTACCTGACCAGCACTATTTTGTGAGTACTAGTCAGGCTGAATGACTGTATTTCCTCCTGGGCATCCTGGTATTGCTGGAGATATCCATGCTGGCAAGATACTTCAGCTCATCTCTAATTAAAATGCTTGTTATGAAGTATTCTTAAACATGGCTGCTTAATGAAGTTAGAAAAAGCATTTGGATGCAGAGTGTGAAAGCTTCAAACGTTGGAGTTCCTCTCTAGGGAGATGCGTGCAATCAGAAAGCATTCTGAATGCTAGCAATCCATCCCATTTTGTTCCCATTTGTTTTCTCTAATTTCCTGCCTTTTTTAATGCTGGTCAGCTGAAATAAGTCCTCTTTCCCTCTCCGCAGTTCCCTCCCCCTTTATGGAATAGCCCGTGACACGTGCCTGTAAAGTGGCTTCTTGGGAATTTGCAAGTCTTTCAATGTGTTATCTGATTAGAGGGATGTATGTGTCTTTAATTCTCATCTGCAGTTCCACCTTTGACCCCATCTGTTAAAGTGGAAAGGAGTTGAGAGTCAGCAAAGTCCCAGATTCAACACAGATAACCTGCAGTGTGCACGTTTGAATGCTTTAACTCTTTGGTTGCCCCTGAATACTACATAATTAAGTGACAGGTTTGGTTGCAAAATGTGGCAGGTCTGATATGAGGCAGGTGAATTGTTTGTTTTGTTGGTATGCTTAAGGTAGGATAATTTAGTTCTGGCTTCACCTTATATATTAAAGAACAAATGAACATATAGTTGTGTGACACAAACAGGTATAATATCTTGTTAGTGTGTGTGTGTTTGGTTTTTGGTTTTTTTTTTGTGGTTTTTTTTTTTTTTTTTTTTTTTTTTTTTTTTTTTTTTTTTTTTTTTTAATAGACCAGTCTCTTGCTTAGAGAACAGGAGGGAAAGTGCAAACCCCCACATCTACTACACATACTTCCTTTTTTGCATAGGAAGCTGAATTACATGGTTGGAAATGATGTTGCAATTTTGGGTGGGATTTTTAGATACCCCTGAATAACACAGAAGAACTCGTTCCATTGAAAGATTAAAAAAGTAGATGACACAAGTGTCATTTTCATTTTATTTTGCTAATATTATGCACTTTCTGTAGAACAATGTGATTGTGACATTTCCTGTGCTTTGCAGACACATAATATAAGTGACTAGAATACCCCAATACCTGTGGACCCGTGGATGTTTTCATCTCTCCTCCGGTCATTTTCTTTCCTAGCTTTCAAACACTCTTAAAACACTGAAAGGATTTTCAGTACCCCAGATCTATCCCCATTCTCTGCAAGCTAGAGCCAAATTCTTCCCCCACTTACATCTGTTCAACTCTGGTGGTTTCACTTATGCTGCATGGCTGTAACAATGCAGAATTTGTCCTAATCTGCCCTTTCTTTTTTGATGGAGAGTATGCACATGCAAAGTGAACATAAACACAGTAAGGTGAACTGCAAATAGAAAAAAAATATGTATTTTGTGTGTGTGTGTGTATACACAAAGAGAGAGATAAATAGCACACAGATAGGTTTGATAGTATATCTACTGTACATAATATTGTAAATGGTATCTTGCTGTGCTGAAATCTAGGCAATATGAGTTCAGTACTAAAGTGTTCAGGTTGCACCTGAGCTAGCTGGAGCCTGCCAGCCTCTGCAAGCCCACTGAGAGCATCTGTCTCGCCACCACCTTGCTCACGCTGTGTCCTCTGCAGGCTCTCCGATTCTTCCGACTATGAGCATAAATCATCCACCTGTCAGGAGCTCTAGCTGCCTGGATTATGCAATGCCTGCCTTCATTTAGAGATGGTGTGAGCAGAAGATTGCGGCAAATGGTTTGCATTCATTTTAATGCCGTTCCAGCATCTCTTCAGCTTTAATGAGGGTTCAGGGTGGTGACGACTCCCTGAGACAATGAAAGTCTTAGAGACCCAAGCATGCTTTGTATGTTTGTATGGCCTAGTTCCGATTTGGGGTTTTTGTTTGTTTGTTTGTTTTTCTTTTTTCCTTTCTTTCTTTCTTTTTTTCCCCAAAGAAATGAATGGCTTGAAAATTGAGGCAGAGAACTGGTACTGCACAAAGCCAGCTGTCCACAGCTCTGTTTTTTGGCCTTGTAATACTTCCCTCCAGCTGAGCAATGAGGAATTTAAGAATCAGTCATGTTTAATGTTGATTGTCCATTTGTGCTATCTAAAGCTGCGTAATGCTTATAAGCCTTCACTTAACTGTTTAAAAATCCTACCTTTGCAATTTATTCAGTTACAGGTATCTTGGATTACACAATCAAGTGTGGAATACCATGTTGTATAACCCAAATTTAAAATACAGTTCCTCCGTATAAATTTCTCCTCTTACAAAAAAAAAAAAAAATTGACTCAGTAAAATTGTCTTGTTTCAGCTTGTTAGACCTGAATTAATCAAATTCCTTATTCACTCATAATTTTAATCATGAATTACAGGCAGAATAAATATGGGTAGTATATTTGTTCATATGTGGAAACAGAAGAAAAAAATTGAGGTTGTAAGACAAAAGCAGTGCATGTCCTTTCAAAGGCAAATGTTGAAGGTGATGAAGGTAAGTTGCACCTTCACACTTGTAGCATCTGTCTGTCCTTAACCTCAAACAAATTGCACCAGATTCTTGCAGGTACAGCCTTTAGACTGTAGCCTTATATGACTGTCAACCTCATGTTCTTACTTGCCTGAAAAACACTAGGTAGTGCCAATAGTAAAATACTTAGTTTTAGTACTAGTCAGTACTTAGCAGAAGAAATCCACGTTTGGTATCTTAACACTACAGGTTCACTGTTCTTCCCAAATATCAAAGGAAACAAAATTGTTTAATAACTTTGAAAAACATTGGGCTTGTGCAACAAGATTTTTCTGTAGTGAATGCGTCATGAGCTTGTCAACAATTTTTTTCCAGAGAATATTTATTTTAAGTTTTAGAGCACTCCTGTGATGTAGGCAGTAATATCCACGTTTTGCAGTATTTAACCTAAAACAAAGAGGACCAGAGTTGCTTAGTAAAAATCACATGTGGTGTTAGAGGCACAGCTAGAAGTGGAACTTCTGCTCCGAGGTTAATGTGTCATTCAGCCTGGGACTTCAAAGTCCAGCCGTTGCCACCCCTTTCTCACCGAATGACTGAAAGAGAGAAAGCTTTATTGCTTGTTGGTTTTGCGTTTTATATTTCTCTTTATAACACTTCCCTTTATATGTGGATTCCTCAATCAGCTACTGATGAAAAGAATCCTAAAAGGTGAAGTGAAATTAAGGCCAGCTTTTGTCAACAGGAAAAATAAAGCACTCTATTTCAATGCACCTGTATATTTCCTGTTGATATTAATGGAAGATGCTTACACACATGCAAAGGAATCTGTTGCCAAAATATGTTAAGTTTTCCTCTCAGTGAAAATTTCCACAGCTGACCAGTACCACTGGTGGCAGCTGAATGTGGAACACATAGTGCTGCAGTCTGTGCGACAGCCTTGAATCGTAAGAATACTTGAGAGCCTCTGCCTGTGTCGATGTTCTCCCCCCTTGGTCTGAAAGCCAGAGAATTTCATGCAACCTGGTCATACTTAACTAGGACCACACAGAGCAAGGGAGATTTTTTAACAGGCTGTTTGGGAAAGAGTGAAGACCCTAACGAATGAAGTGTGTAGACTTTGAGATCTTTACTGTGAGCCTTATTTGCTTCTGGTAACAAGCTAACCTCCCATGCCATTCCCTCCCCCCTCCAGTTTTAATTTGATGGAAAGCCAGCAGTACTGCAGTTTTATGCAAAGCCTCCAGTGAACTCAAAAAAGATTATTATTTCTCACTTTGTCTTTACAGATAACTTTAAAATTTTATGCATCAGAACGCAGGATTGTCTGAAGACACAAATGCAACACAACACTGACAAAATCAGATGAAAAATCTCACTCTTTTAGCTATGAAGAAATTAGATTTATCATCAGAAAAGCATTCTCTTTTCATTTTCTGAAAGGTGCTTTTTGACAGACCCTTTGCAGTGGACGTCATGCTCACAAAACATGCTGTCACGGGGCTATTTGAATATGGTGACAGGCTCATTATCATGTTGAAGACAACTGACAACACTGCAGACTAGAAATGGACAGGCTTGCCAATCAGCTGTTGAAAGGATTGCAGTTGAAATAGAGGTTTTTTTTGTTCTGAGAACAGTAGTACAAATTGACTACATTAATTCTTTTTATTATAGTTGCATACACTGTAGTTAAGGGTCCGTCACTGTTGCCATTATAAATCCCTGTTTTCAAGGGTTTATTAGTAGACCATAAAAAATGGTTCCTGTTGAAATTTTGCATTAAAAATATATATTACCCTAACAGAACAAAATTTCTGTAGTAACTATGTGGAGGAGGGAAGGGCAGAGAAGAGAGATTGGCTGATTTTTAGCTGAAAATTGTATAAAGCTGAATGCATTATTATTTTTATAGCACCTTAGATGTCCAAGAGTTTTATAGACAGGTTTGTGCCTCAGGAGTTTACAATTTCAGGATGCAGTACTGCCAACACTTATTATGGGATGGGATTTTCCTGGTAGTTTCATTGGAATTAGTAAAGCAGCAAACATTATCCACAGTAGCAGGTATTTGCAGATTCAGATTGAGTAGTCAAACAGTCTTGAACAGGTTTTTTTTTTCTTTTCTTGTAACTTAAAAATGGCTTGGATTTTTTTTTGTTTGTTTGTTTTGTATTGTTTTAATATTAATCTGGAATGTTAAATGATAACCTGAGATTGAAGGAATTTTGCATATATAAGCAGGGAATCAGCAGGAAATCAGCAGGGAATTTTGCATATATAACAATAATCCAATCTGAAATTATGCTAGATTCCACCAAGATACTCTAGTTACGTGAAGTGGGGAGTTAGGTGGAGTTTATCTGCTTTAATCCAAAGTGGTAGTCCTGGGAAATCCTACTCATCTTTTAACAGTGGAATTTGCTGTTGTACTCACGTGCTGGAGTTCGTGCCACTGGAGTTTCTATAATGCCCTTAAAATTTCTGTAGCCATCTACAGTGGCGTCCATCTGTGCAAACAGAAATGTCTGTGTTTTAATGGGTCTGAACAGCTTGCTAGTTATCTTGTTTAACTCTAGAACCAAGGCTGTTCCTCTGAGTCCCCTGAGAGCTCCATCTGGCAGGCGTTATCAGAGCACACCTTCACACCTCAACAGACCAATACAAAATATAGTGTTGTGCTGGTTTTGGCTGGGGGAGAGTTAATTTTCTTCATAGCAGCCAGTATGGGGCTCTGTTTTGGATTTGTGCTGAAAACAGTGTTGATAATACAGAGATGTTTTCGTTATTGCTGAGCAACGCTTACGCAGAGCCAAGGCCTTTTCTGCTTCTCACCCCACCCCACCAGCGAGTAGGCTGGGGGTGCACAAGAAGCTGGGAGGGGACACAGCTGGGACAGCTGACCCCAACTGACCAAAGGTGTACTCCATACCATATGACGTCATGCTCAGCGTATAAAGCTGGGGGAGGAAGAAGGAAGTGGGGGACGTTTGGAGTGATGGCGTTTGTCTTCCAAAGTAACCATTACGCGTGATGGAGCCCTGCTTTCCTGGAGATGGCTGAACACCTGCCTGCCGATGGGAAGTAGGGAATGAATTCCTTGTTTTGCTTTGCTTACGTGCGTGGCTTTTGCTTTACCTATTAAACTGTCTTTATCTCAGCCCACGAGTTTTCTCACTTTTACTCTTCTGATTCTGTCCCCCATCCCACAGGTGGGGAGTGAGCGAGCAGCTGTGTGGTGCTTAGTTGCCTGCTGAGGTTAAACCACGACAAGTGTCCACAGTTGCTTTCTTCTGTAACATACTGGTGATCCCACTGCTGTGTCTCAGCAACTGAAGGCAGGCCACCAGGATGTGGGAAAGGAGAGATGTGGTTTCTGCATCCAGGGTGATTTCTCTGTTTTGTCCAACAGCCTCACCATAACAGTTAGAGTGCTTTTTCCCAGGAGCTGGGATACCTTTTCATTCCTTCAGACAGAGGAGGGCATTAAGTCTGTGTAAGTGCTCTAAACCTGAAGGAACTGATGTTACTATATTTTCTAAGAGAAGAAAGCCAAGTTTGCTGGTGAAAAGGTATGGTGACCTACCTTCCTGTAGAGACAAGAATGAGGCTATGAGTCCTGAATGGAGTAAGGCATTTCCAGGAAGCATGGAGGGATAGGTCTGAAAGTTTCATGTAAATTGTCCATATAAACTAGATGTAGGTGGCAGCAGTGTGTGTAAGTTGGCTCATTTGTATTCTGACCTGAGATGCCTAACTTTCCCCGTGCTCTGTACAAGGAGCCTGGTTCTCTCAGTTCAGGTTCCAGCTCCATTAGGTGGGTCAGATGGAAGAAGCTAGGCATTGTGGTACATAGGACGTGTATATCCTTTTCTTGGATTTGGTTGTTAAGTATAAAGCGAGATACTGAAATAGAAAAAGACCACATATAGACTCCTCAGGTATTAAATTCATTTATCACACAGTCTGAATCTTTGATATATTTACTAAATATTTGTTGTGAGGCCGATCTGGAAAGAATACACAGCTTTGCCTAGTGTATTTTGCTGAGAGCTTTGCAAGGAAAAATAGTTTTACTTGTAGTTCTGTGGCTTCAAACGTTTGCAAGCTTAATTGATACTCATTTGATTACTTGATTTCAAAGCACAATCAATTACCTTAATGCATATCACTGTTCTCACAACTACGGTGATTACAAAATTGTGAATGTAAAAATGGAAGTCACTTCTGAAAATTAAGTCTGCAGTCCTATTTGCAAAGTCAGAACAGTGACTCTCATGAATTACAGCACTACAGAGCAGAGGACTACATTGTAATATTGCCAGCACTATTATAATATATCAGGTCAATTGTATGCATACTTAAAATCTTTAAAACACACACTGGTCCTCTGGGGAAGTCAGTCGTCTGTTTCTAGGACGAAACTTAGTGAAGACACATCAACTAGTGCAGGATGTTGAACCTAAAAAGTAGTGTTCAGTTGCAGATTATTAAGGAAGAATTTTTTGTCTGTCTTTTCATGAAATCATGGCTCCATTGAAGTCAGTGACAAAGCTGCTGTTGATCTCGGGGCAGCCAGCTTCTCATGGAGAGAGTAGTTCTAGTGGTTAAATCACAGGTTTGGAATCAAGACCAATTTCTATTCCAGAACAAGTCACTTCTACTTTGTGTGCCTCCAGCAAAGATATAATAGATAAAATAATATGGAGCTATCTCACTGGCATGTTGTGAGGCATATGGAATTAATATTTCCATAAAATATTTCCAAAAAACACTTCAAGATTCTTCGATAGAAAGTGCTATATAGCTGCATACTATTACAATAAAATCCCGAAAAACAAGTCAATCTGGAGTTAGTCTTATCTCGTCCCATCATAACGAACTACTGGAGCTGCCTATCATGTTAAAGAAAAAAATCAAAACTAGAAACAAATTATAAGTATTTAAAAATCCCACAGTTCTTTGAAAAACTCTGGGCTTAATATTTCAATTGCCTTTTAGCTTTTATGGTGATGGGTCCTTATACTTTTTAAGCTAGAGTCATAGTTGAAACCAAGCATAATGTAGTAACTTTATGTGATTTGGGAGGGTAAATTAATATTTTCTTCTTATGCTGTAAATTGCTTCACAGAGCACACATCCTACACCTAGCCTACTAGACAAGTAAATAGCTTTGTCTTTGAATCATTGGTTCCAATGATTCTTTGTATGAACAGGTATTATTGATTCATTGATACAGGGGGTTTTGTTGGCTAACTTTTTTCAAATTTGCTTTTGAAAAGAAAACAAATATACTTACCATTAAAAGCTGCATTGATTTGAAATGAGCTACACATGAGGGTGGACTAATTACCTAATTTTTCCTCTTATCAATCAAACTCTCATTACCTTAAACATCCCTCTGAAAAGTTAGCAAAAGTCTTGAACAGCAGTCTTTAAAGAGAGTGTTACAAACAATGCTGCACAGAAAAAAAACCACCTGAAAATGTATATGTACTGAAGAGACATTGGTTGAATAAAGTTATTCATATCATGCAAACAAAGCAGCTTATCAAGCGTGTAACTTAATTCTGCCTATCGCCAAGTTCAGGAAGAAAACTCTGAAATCTAGGCTATGAAGCCTGGAGGATATTGACGTTTTAGCAAAACAGCGCAGGCATGGAATATTCTTTTTCCCCAGGACTGACCTAGTAAATTGTGCAAGCACCAGGAGAAATTTTGCCACCTGTCCCTTATAATCAAGGCCTGTCCCTGACTTAGTCTCATTTCAGTAATATAATTAAATGACACCATTTTCCCATGTATGTTGTGTGAACATGCTGCCAGAATCCTATAGTCTTATCCAGGTACCCAGGAATGTGACTTAATTTGTTTCATCTGAAGCCAAAAAAAATAATCATTTGAACATGGTCCCTTGCCCTAATAGCTAACCCAGCATGGTGTATTAGAATACTATTGTTGCAGCATTCATTGCAAAAATCAATAATCCACTAGATGGAGCAGAATAGAAGTGTAAAAACTGAGTTAAGTCTGGTATTTTAAGAAACAGAATTGAGTTTCAAAGTGGCAGGACTCAGACAAAACAGCAGAAAAATGCAACGGTAGTATTTTTGCTGTGCGTAGTTCTAGAAAATCAACTAGATTTACAGTCGTTCATAGATTAACATTACAGTCCTCCTTTGGTAGTCTCTTTTTCTGTAAGTGACAAAATGAGGATTCATCTCTGCTCTAGAAAAGATGATCATGATGAGGAAATTTTGGGGAACAAAGATCTTTCTTGGAAAGAGAATTAATTTTTTTCCTTCCCCAAAATAAAGCCAACTTTTCTGTGGAGAAACAAGGTGAAATAATAAGACAATTAGAGAAAGGAATCATATGATTGGGAATCAGGTAAATGAAAGAAGGGAAAATAAGTTCTTCAAACGTTGTGAAGTTCATGTCATTTGTTTTGAATCTCTCGAACCTTTAAAATAGGACTTGAAAGCCCATTAGATATTGGAAAATAGTAAAATGAGCATTTCTAATCATGCTATCACTTCCAGCCTGGTTATCAATATGAGTCTTTTCATGAAAGACAAACATGTTTCTAGAATAATGGAAGAGTCAGCATGGCATGCTGATAATATTCTATAAAATTATGTAAAAATTCAGTCAGTTTTAGTCAGATTTTTTTTTTTCTTTCATGGTTTGGTATTGGTGAATATTGTGAAATGTGGATAGCAGTGCTTTGGTTTGTGGCTTTTTTTTGTTTGTTTGTTTGTTTTGTTTAGTTTCTGCAACATTCTGAAGTCATGATCCCTACCTAGAACAAAGTGTTAGTGTTAACGTAACTTGCTTAATTACTGACATTCTCTTATCCCTATCTATCCATCTATAGCAAAGTCAAATTGCAAATTTTACTGAAACCTTCAGGTTGCATGCTGAAAAGAAAGAGATAGAAACTCCAGTTTTAGACTTTGGCGTGTCTTTGAATATTTAGAAGGAAGAGGGAGAAGAAGTAAAGTGAAAAGAAGGATGAGTCTAATTGATTGTCTTCTGAGTAGAGAAGTCTACAAGGATAATGTTTTTAAAATTGTGCACTATATGAAAAGTCCAAGCACTGCATGGGTATTTGCATATGTTTAAGATTTTCCTTCAGGTGTGTTTGGTCAGCTGAGAGTCCCTTAAGCTGTTTGAAACTGGTTTTGCCAGCAGCAAACATCTATGTATAGTGGTTATTTTCCAGAAGTTGTTACTCATTATTTTCTGGGTAAGCTGAGTTATCATGAACATGGAGATTTTGGGTGCAAAATTACAACTTTTTCATATAAATAATTCTTACATTAATATCCCCTTAAAAGACGTGCAGGTGACATGATGTTGATGGCAATTATATCAGTAAGTAGATTGATGAAGATAGCAGAAAAGGCTCCAGTACCACAGTTCAGCCAGTTTCTAAGGCTGATGTACCTTAGGCACGACCTAAAGCCTGCTTATTCTGTCCTAGGTCTCTTACGAAAAGGGGTGGCCAATTATGCCAATATGAAGTGGTTGGTTGATGGAAACATGTATGGGAAAGATTGCTCTTACTCCTGGAGTTATATATTTTGCAAACACGAGGAAAGATATAGTCAGAATTTCAGGGAAACAGCTATCAAATTTGGTTTGCTGACATCTGTAAATGTGCTGCTTTGTTGTCTGAGCAAGACTTTGAACCGAGGTCTCCAGAGATGAATAATGCCTCAGGCGTTAACCAATTACAGTATATCACCCTCAGCGTTGTATTTAGGAAAATGCTTTAGATAGATGCAGGTGAACTTTATTTGCTTAATGTTGATTGCTTTGCCTTCTTTGAACAAAGAACTGTAGGAACTTTGATAAATTAATTTTAAAGTTGTTCAGTTCCATAGTATCTTCTGCATATTTCTCTGTATCTGGAGCTGCATTCTTCAAATTACAACAGATAGGCTTCCCACAGAATAAATGTGGTGATGCTATGTTCTGTTCTTTTTTTTTTTTTTTTAATGGGAACTTATAACAATTAAAAGCTTCTCATTCTTAGCGCTCCAACTGCCCCCCAACACTTTGGTGTGTTATGACAGTGCAATCTGAAGTGTTTTCTTTCTCTGGAAAGGATTCTTATATGAAATTCTAATTTTGATGGTGTAAAGTATTCCTGTTGCTTCCTGTCCTAAACTACTGCACATCACTGTGAGCTATCTGCTGGACTTCTCCCCATGCTTATTCTCTTTTTTTCAAGATATGATTGATTTGTGAAATACTTTGGGATTTGCTGTTGCTACAAAAATAGCAGGTGTTAACATTTGTAGTCATGCACACGCTTTGGGAAAAGAATAGCTTGAACTTCTTGCGTTACAAGATGTCTTTTCTCTCTCCTCTTCTTCTCTATCCTCTGCTCCTTCTCCCTTCCCTCTTACAACACAAGCATTAGTTTTGTCTATCAACAGATTATTTTTTTTCTTTATTTCTGCTAAGTGGTTCACATACACATTTAATTTAAATCAGTATAATATGTATAGAATGAATATCAGTTTTCTCTGAAATGTCAATATTATTCAGAATGGTTGATAGTCATCAATTTTTTGTAAAACTGTAAAGCTGTTCTACTTCAGTTCATTTGAACCCATGCGTCATCGTGAGCCCATGGATTACACTCCACAAAGGTGTTTATGTAATACAGTCTTAAGTTAGTGCTTCTCTCTTTCTTGTTCCTTATGTTGACCAGACACCAAGAACCTTCAGCGGTCATGTTGGGGCAGGATCTCCAAATGAGCCAGGAGCTGTGCAGGACAGTTGTCCAAGTGCTTTTAAAAAAAAGTGTCATCTTGGTGCACACTGGTTGTCACATAGTCTTTAAGTAATCTATCTCTATTCAACTAGCATTATTCTTTATGTTACAAAAATCAGTATGTGAGCCTGAACTCTTTTCTTTATAAGTATTTCTCTTTTCCTTATAAATATTTCTCTTTCCCTTCTCTCTTTTCCCAAGGACTTCTGTGCTAGGACGCTGTTTGTTCAGAATCCATGAATGCCCATGGACTGGTCTAATGTTAATGAAATACAGAAGGTGTCCATGCTCAGCATGTCTGAAGGAAAGTAATTTTAATCTCAGTTTTATCCTTTCTCTTCTCCATTTGACAGTTTCCATGCACATAGAGGGCTAAGATCCATGAGTGGAAAGTTCTGCCGGGCGTCATTGGGGCCGGGTTGAAGATAATTACAAAGACCATTGGCTGTAGCAGGCTTGGGTCCTAAGTAAACCACTGGTTTTGTGAAGGGGGTGGGGTGTGGAAAGGGCATAAAGTCCTCTCATCTCTCTTTTTTCCTTTGTGTTGGGCAGGGAAGAAAAGATTTTGTCTGTATTGAGGGAAGATGAAAGAAATGTGAGAATTCTTTGTTTAAAGAACAACAGGGCAATAACCAGTTAGTCACTTTTATGTCATTAGTTTGAAGTGTTTATTGCTGAACCGGGGAGTTTTACCCATTGTCTACTGTGTGATAAAGTAGGTTGCAGATGGCTTTGTCACACCCAGGTTGGGGAAAGAGCAAATGAATTTCAGTAAAATTAATTTGTGTCTTGTCCTCAGTTTGCAGAACAAAGTTGCAAATTCAGTTACAACTGATGATATAAGGTGGATTCAGCTCTTTGCAAGTGTACACGTTTGCTACAGTATGTAAAGGAAGACATGGAAGCTTAAGCACATAATTCTATAATACTGGGGAATATGTTTTAATCTAGTGGCAAGGTATACACTGGAGTACAGAAGAGGCTCAGTCTGGCATCCTTTGTTTAGAAGTGCTCATGAAATAACTTTTGTTGAAGTTAGCAGGACACGAAGGTAAAGGGGGCTCATTCTCCTTTTTGCACAGAGCATCAGGAATGAACAAAGCAGTGACAGGAAAAAAAAAAAGCTATATGTTGAAGCAGCTTTGATTTGTAGGAACACAGGCTGTGAACTTGTTTAGGATGTTTCCCTACAATTAATTAGAGAAATATTTCCTAAACATTTCTATTCAGTTCTCAGGAGAGGTTTATTTTTTTAAGTAGTTAAAAATTTTCTGAAAGAACAGTTTTAACTGGTAGTTAAAAAAAACCCAACAAAACCAAACAGGAACAATGTTAAAAAGAGGAAAATAAAAAACTTGAAAAGGTGATGAGAATGAATGTTCTGATGGGATTGTTCTAACCAAATGGAAACTGCCTAATTTGGAAAGATGTTTTGTAGATACTTCTACAAAAAGTGTGTGCCATCACACACTGAATTCTGTAGTATTGTTTTGTGGTTTTATGTGTGTGGTTCATGTGGTTTATTAGCTCTGCAGTGCTTGAAAGTCCTGCTCAGGATTATTTTGTTGGAAGAGAGAAGTTAGTTTTAAATTGCAAAACTAATAGACCCCATAGAAGAAGCAGGTCTTAAATAAAAGCCAACTTGCTCTCAAAGGGACAGTCTGTGGTAAAAGAGAAGTGTTCAAAAGGAGCATTTCCAGGTAAATATTATTTGCATAGTAATAGTTATGTGCAAGCAATGAAAGAAGAATTAAAATTCAAATATATGTGGCAAATAAGCTACCCTGTGCAACATGGTTGAGGGTCCTGTGTTTAGAAAACTGTTTTGCAGAAATAAGTCTCCATGAGTGTTTCTTAAGATGTTAAATTTTTCATAAGCATGAGTACTTCAACTATTCTATTGTCAATGTATACTGATAAACAAAACCCCAAGGCTTGATTTCAATGATGTTTAATTTTAGTCCCACATTAAATGTAAGCTCAGTTTTACTATACTACACATATTATATGATGGGTTAAATAGCAAGAGAACAGTAGTAGGTAATCTTTTTTTTTTTTTTAAATTATTATTCTAATACCCTGACTTGGCCATCAAATGTTAATGGCTATTGTCTCTTGTACAACAATAACTGTATGTTTGAGTTATTTTGTCGTGCAATACAATATGTACATTAATTTTTGCATCATGTTTTAACAATGTGAATTTTAGTATTAAAGTCACAATAGTAAATTATCAATGCCATTAACCAGCAGTATTGATTTACTATGCAAACTTAGTTATAAATTAGGCCTGATCCGTAATCCATGGAACACTTAATAAAATCTTGAGACTTCTGTGGCTGGACCTGGTAAACGAGAGAGACATTTTCTCACATTTTTCTTTTGATTAATTTTAACTGCTATGCAGTTTTGTTCAAGTATGAGTAGTGCCATTTTCACACAGAGCTGTGATATTTTGGGGTTTTTGTTTTGTTTGTTTTTATTGAGTTTAGCATCAGAAAGCATAGGCTACCCCACCAATGTGAGAACCAGAAATGAAATAGATACGTCTTTATTCATTCCACAGCTAGAAGGAACGAGCAGTAAGGTAGCAGTATACTTGCCAAAATGAGTGACAAATACGGATGTTTCAGTAGGAATAGAAAATGTTAGTTACACAACTAGTGACAGAAATAGCATTGTTTGCATTTAAAATACATAAAAAGCAAACCCTTATGTTCTAACTGGACGTTATCTCCTTAAATCAATTTCCCCCTTTCACTCATCCACATCACTTTTGATAATAAGGCTTCACGTTGCCCAGTAGAAGTTGAGAAACTCTTTTATCCTCTCCTGAAATATTTCTGCAGTGGTATGCAAGGTACTAATTATGCCGTTGCTTATGACAGGCATTCTTACACTTAGCTGCGTAGGCATGATTCGGTTGGGACCCAGATGGTTTGCCCAAGCATTGCTTTTGTAGGCTGTTGGTAAAAACAATTTCACTCTGAGACCACTGGACTTTTTGCAGTCTAATTTTGGCCATATATGAGGGTTACTTAAATACAGAGATAACATTAATCTTTCAGTAGCAACAAGTGCTGGCTGTGGTTAAGATCAGGAGCTTAGCATTCCTGTAACCAAAATGTTGTTGCTGGACATGAGTAATACAGTATGTGATCATTTCTGAATGTTAAATCTAACCTGGATTGGGTTCAGCTCTGCTACATGATACCATGTTGCCTCACATGGCACTGTTCTACCCCTTTGGTCCTTGAAGATACAGGACAGTAATTAGCAAGTACCTCATTTAATTGGCAGGAGTTCATGTAACACCAGTCCGTGCCCTCATGATGCTTGCGTAAATAAGTGTTTCTATTTCCGTAGACAGTAGGCATTTGGATTTTTTTTTTAAACAATATAACTGCCTGGGCTTAGTGTTACAAATCATGAAACATTTTGTTTATGCATTATAAATAGTGATATCTATTTATAAATCAAAGGCACTGTGTTCTCGCTCTTTTCCTGGGAGGCCTTTGGTGGTGTTAGCATTACCCACACACGTGCTTCCATTTTGTTGCCTGGGAAGCTAAATAGAAATATATGACTCTTAGCTGGCCTCATTAATGAAACAATAGATATGGGTTGAGTGCAGAATCTGATGGAGTCACTGAAGTAATAAGCAGTGAGGGGGAAAAAACCAACCCCAACAAACTGAACATATTTTAAATTATTAAAAAAATGTTATTCATGGGAAGCAACAGAGTTTTCTTCAGAGAGGTGGAAGGAAAACCCTGAGGTGGCAGAGGATTCCTAAAGGGTGGAGAACAGTTTATCTCTATCCCGCATAGTCATGTGGGGACAATTTATTCTCATCTTGGAGGAACAGGAAATATTTTAAAGTTAATAATGTTTCTGCCACCTTTCTCTCCCCTCCTATCATGGTTACAGTCAAAGGTGAAAGCCTACCCTACATCCCCTGTGACTGGTACAGAATCTACATCAGAAGCAGAGAGATCAGGGAAGGAAGAAGAGTGGAATGAGATCAGCTCTGTGGTTTGTGACAGCCTATAAAACTAGAAAAGCCTTTACAAAAACCGGAGCCAGATAGAACTCATAAAAAGCCAGTAATCTCCTCTAAACATGGGCCTGTTGGCAATGCCGTGCTGTGGTGGTTTGTCATTACAATAGGATATCTTGCTGCAAATCAACAGATGATTGCTAATACAGTTGTATATACAAACAGTAGAGAAACACATGTTGCTGTTTCTTTCAAGCCTTGTGGACTGGATTTATCACTGTGCAACTATCCCTGCCCCAGTGATCTTGCAGTTTGAAAGAAACTGCAGATTCTAGTGCAAAGAAGTTGCTGGAGTAGCTGGTATTGATAACTGTTTTGTTGTGCTCCCCCCCTTGCTGATAATCTGGGATCTCTTCCGCTCAAAGTACCTTCAGCATTTACCTTGTTCATCTGGGTACTGTAGTGTTAATCCTAATACTGAATTTGAAGTAGTTCCCCTAGATAGTTAGTTAATAGCAAGAAAAGTGGTGTGCTAAGCAGAAACACTGCTCTTGCCTTGTTCCATTATGGTTTTATTTCTGAGCCGACTGTTTTATAGGGTTTTTTTCTACATAGCGTATCCCTGCTGGCATGCTATAGTGTACACTTCCTTACAGTGTACTATTGCCCAGCACAGCTGTAGGCATAAGCTATTGCAGACGCCTCTGATGCACTCCTGACATAATAGACCTGATGACCCTGGGGCCTTGCAGCGCTCTGTTTAGGGTGAAGTGCCGTTTTGCTGCCTATGTAAACTATATACGTGACTGGCTCCCCCCGCCCTGCCCATGTCAGGCAGCTGCAGAGACCCTGCCTTTAATAGGCAAGGTTAGAAGGATACAGTGTGGCACATGGGCTGAGTCTTCCTTTTTATAAATCGGTAACAATAGGGTGTTGACAGGCCTTGAAGCCTAGACAGGCTACGAGGGTCATCACGATAAGGAAGGATTAGCGTATATAATTTGCCAAATATGGGGCCAGCTGCTAGCTGGGTTTTTCTGCGCGTGGCAGATTATCTACAGTAGCTTCATGGCATGCACCTTAGCTGCAAATTTAGCTTAGCAAATTTACCACCACTTCCAGTTTAAGAACTATATGCTAAACAGGGAATGTATGCAAATGTGATGAAAGAAGTTTTGCTTTACGTTTTGACTGAACAATAAAAAAGGAGTGTGCTGTATATGTCATAAGTATAAATACTTTTCAGTGTACCGTATCTGGTTTTCCCCTAAGATTTTCACTTGAGAGATTTTGTATGCATCTTCATTCTTTGTAAATAAAGCTGTTTCTAACTTAACTCCCCGGAGGCTATAGTTATCCAGCCCAAAGATCAATGGTTAACAGAAAATATAAAGAGTCCCTAGATCAGATCTTTGACTGCTTTGTGGTAGATAGCTAAACTGCCCACCTTAAAACGTTAAGAGAACGATAAATGCTGTAAATTCTTGGCTGCAGTGAAGAAGAACTTGTTAACCCCAAAGTTACTGGAAATAGATATGGTCAAAATCTAACAACATTGCTGTGTTGTAAACTGTATTTATTCCTTAAAAGAAAAACAAGAATACAGGGATTTAGTCAATTCTTGCAAGTATTCTTCAAATCAGATTTTCACTGACTCTGTTAATTTGCAATTTGGGGCAGAGTTCATACGTTTGATCTTCCGAGTGATACTGTGCCAATTTATGGCAATTTGTACAAATGTTTAAAAATTAATAAACATGCAGTTGCTTTTTTCTTTATGTTTACTTGAAGGTTTTATTTGTTACTATGACAGTTTCTTTAAAGTAAGATGCCACAGTCCCTTTGTGCTTCTTTCCTCAGTACCTTGATAAGCCCACCCATTAAACAGAAGACCCAGTGTAAATAAAATTTTGCAAGTCATTTGAGGATGCAGCAAAAGACATAATTGACTTTTTAGTCCATTTTTAGAACAAACTCTCTCAAGGCCTTTTTTTCCTCACAGGAACACTTCCCACTGCACTGGAACTGACAAGACTGTATGCATTACTTTATTTTGATACTGACATTTAAACAATAAAATAAAGCCATTTAAAACAAATAGTGGTGCTTTAAGTGTCTGAGCTGTCAAGATATCAAATTATATAACTTGGAAAAAATCAGAATTCATTGTTAATGGTATGCACTTAACACAAAGGGTCGCTGGAGTACTAACCAGATATATATTCAGCTACCATGTTGGAGCTAACAGGCTATATTCCTTTAGATAGAATTGACTATATTCGCTTAAATGGACTTGACTCTAGTACAATCACTGTATTCAAATGTCAAAAAAAAGAGAAAGAGGATGTCACGTAGGGTCACAAATTATGTTGGATTTTGACAGATTGTAGCCTTGCTTTACAAGAGCAGTAACATCTCATTTGTCACCGTTTGATCTGTAAGTGCGGGAATGAGAGCGGAAGGCCCTCCATCTCCACCGCAATTTAATCGCTCTGAGGCCGACAGTGGCAGCTAAAGCCACCTGCCCATGCACTGTACTGCTGATCTGTTTTAATTTAATCGTCCGTCAGCTGGGATGAAAGCATAAATCGTCTCCCTTTGATCTGCAAACGGTGTGGTTTTTTTGTAAAGCATGGTGCAGAATCAGGGAGACAGTTTTCACATTTAGTGCAACATAGACAACATGGGATTGAAAAGCTTGTAAGTGATATTTCACTGTAGTAGTAAAGCAAGAAGTTGCTCTTTTTGTAAATTGATATGAAATAGTGTAAGTTTTTTTTTAAAAACGGGTTGTAGGGGAGGTTATTGATTCATAATGTATTAATTATTCAAGATTGAAAAGCCAACCTTTAACCTTAAATAACTTAAACATCTTTAAAACTCTGAGGATCCTTAAAACACCTTTTTTACAAAGGGCGAATAAGCGAAATTATTTGATGGTAACACTGGATCATTCTGTGAACTGTTAGCTGTAACCTGGGCATGTTATTTAGTTATATTATTGAATGTAAATGAAAATCTTTAACAAAAAAAAAATCTCCCTTCTCCAGTGGAAAATTTTGCCCTTTGTGGTGGTATTGGAAGTTTTGTTTAAGGCCAAAAAGTTGTTATTTGCACATCAAATATGGTTGGTAAGCCAAATCCCACTTTTGGCTGTTCTAATTGAAATTTTATACCCTTCCATAGAAAGGACCGGGATGAATACAACTGAAAGTAAAATAGTAAAATTTGGACAAAATCTTTCCCATTATTATGTTTTCATACAGAGTAGCTGGTGAGCAAAAAATTCTGATTTCTACATCACACTTCTCCCTCTCAGCCAGTTCTCCCAGCCCTTTACAGCTTCCTTTTTCAGGCGTGTGCTTTCTTAGGTTTTGCACTTGGCCTCTTTCATGAGGTATGTGATTCATAATTTTGACGTTGTCCATTTGTGACGAGAACCACCTCCTTTAGCTCCTTGTTAATCCAGGCTGGGTCTTCCAGTGCTTCAGTCTTTAAATCTTGTGAAGAAATAGCAGTGGAAGGCTGACCCCTCAACTGTGAGAATTTTGGCTGACCTCATAAACCTTTAAATGCACCATCTTCTCTCCCTTTCTTATGACAGATTTAAGGACTGTATTGCCAGTTCAAATTCTGGATTGCCAATATGAAAATCAAAATCTCACGAACTCTTCCCAAAATTCATACAAACCTGAAGTGTTGCACATATTCTCTGCAATATCATTTTTCTGACTGGGATCGGAGGTGCGAACTGCCCAGTGAGATGTCTGAATATCTTTCCATTAGTTCTGAGAGTAGACTGTGACTTCCCTATTGGGAGAAGATTTTTCTGTGGTCAGATGTCAAAACCGGGAAGTTCCCTGCCTAGTAACAAATGCAGTGTGTTTTCTTGACTTCTCAGAGAGCAGAGAAAACAAACCAGTTTGGAAGAACCCCCCCTTTTTGAGTGATTAAACGTCTTTTATTTACCGAACAATCTTGCAGTGTTTTATTTGAGAAGGTTTTCCATCTCCATTATTTGTAGCAGGATTTTTTTATTTGGCAAAGGACTCTGTCTTGGGGTGAAGAAGTGTTTGTGCTTTGTCTTGTAAAATTCCATTCAGCCTATGCTGGAATACAAATAGTGAAAAATTGCCTTTGTCCTTCTTTTGCTTTCATTCCTCATGAAAATTTTGTCAGGCTGACAATATAATAAATAATTACGGAGGTGCTGTGGCCCTGGAGTGGGGAGGGAGAGAGAACCAGGCTGCTGTCTCCCACCGCAGATTGAGCTTATGGACCTACCAGGCCCTGACCACTTTGAGAGCGCTGGTTTGCTCTAAAACCCACAAACACATTTTCTTGAGGAAAGGAGGAGAGAGAGAATAGATAAAAAACTTATCCCCAAAATCAGCCTCTGGAAGTGGCCCAGTGATCCCTGGGGCATGAGCTCACACAGCATGAGACCAAGGGAAGACAAATAGGCGAGACTATTTGTAGCCCTAGAACTGACCCTTGTCTTGTCTCTGAGTTTTCTGCTACAAGCTAAGGTGGTAGGGATCCTCTGGTAGCAATCAGCGGTGCTGTTCTGAAATTTAAGTGTTACAAGGTTGCTAACAAAGCATGTGAAAGAGAAAGACTTCTGTACTCGCAAATATTACAAATTGTTTTATCTTTCTTAGTTTCAAAGTTGCATCTGGAATGTTCTATATGTACAGGCTAGTAATAACATACAGCAAAAGGATATTAATTTGCAAAGTTGAGCATTATTTGCCTGATT
This sequence comes from Fregata magnificens, assembly GCA_013389945.1. NCBI lineage: Eukaryota > Metazoa > Chordata > Aves > Suliformes > Fregatidae > Fregata > Fregata magnificens. The sequence goes on along the minus strand of WAAD01032694.1, from coordinate 5,948 downwards.
TTCTCTATAAAGTCTGATGCAAGAGAAAGCAGAAATTAAGGTTGGATGAACTATCATCAGTTCTGATGTTTTCTAACTTCTGGCTTCTTGCCTTTGCAGGCCAAATCTGGGGATGGCTATGCAATGTTTGTAACTGTAAGGGTTTTTAGATGGAATAATGAAGTGCGTAGATGCATGCACCCTGCGTAGCGTAAATGATGGTGACAGTTATCTTTAGTCGTGTGTAGGTAATGATAACACAAATAGCAATAAATATAATACAGCCTTATACTGAACTATCATCTAATCAGTCCCAGGAAGGTTTATTTAAATGTATTTAAATAAAAGCAATCTAAACTAGCAAAAGATGACAAATTAATTTTCATACTAAATTTTTGTCTGAGATAAAATTATTTTGCAAGTTTGAATAACTTATTGTCCCTAAACATAAAAGATTTCTACCAAATTTTAGTCCTCATGATGATGCTTAATGTGGAGCAATGGGGCATTGCTCCACTGAATTTATAATTGAGCTGATAAATTAGCTCTTCATTTTTGAGTACTGATAAACAAAAGGCATGTTTTCTAATCCCATTGCAGCAACTGGCAACACTGTCACTAAGCTACTGAGTACAGGATGAACCTCTTAGTACTAAACCATAACATCCTGAAAGATATTTCCAACAAGTCTGACTTTTTAATTCCAGCTTTATGAAAGATGATGTCACTCTAGTTTTGTATCCTCTTCATACATCCAGTCTTTTTCCCTCTTACTATTTTGGGTATATTTTATTAGCTTTTCTATTGGAATTCTGAACTCCATTACACTGCAGTCAGATAAGTACAAATATAAACCACACCATGCTGCTATCACTATGGTCCTCTCTTAAAACTCCAGCGCATGCAACAAACACGGATAACTCCCTCCTGATAATGTCCTTGTATCTACTTAGACTAAGTAGTGTAATGAAAGTGAAGGCAAAGACACAAATGGTATACAACATATGATAGGTTTGTGGAAAGTGCAGTAACAACTAATGAGTAGGGACAAAAGCATTCAAGAGCATTGCTAGTTATTTATATGCTCTCACTAGTCCATTCATTTGCGTTGCATTTGTGATGTTTGTATTATTTTTGCCAGAGTGTGTTCCTGCATTCATTCATACTCTCCATTCTTCTGCATCAATGTCACTTTCGACAGCAGTCACCAGAAATCCCCTCTGTTGCAAAGAGCAGAAGCAATGATAGAAGGACATGGCCATGATACCCTGATGGCAATATAGTGATAATGTATAGATGATAGTTAGCACTTCTGTCTTTACTTTTCTTTATATATTTTGGTGTTTTGTTTACAGCTTGAGGTGTATGCCTTATATCCATTTACATAGTCATCTTCAATGTGGGTGTAGTTCAGTGTACATCATGAGTTGTGGTGGCACCATTATATAATGAATTCCGTATGTACATGTACACATACACAGGTCAAACCACCTGCTGTCTACTTGTGGCTTACTAGATTCTAGCTCTCTACACTTAGAGCTGTAGCTTTTGATCTTTTAGGACTGTGTTATATAGTATTGGGAAACCTGTTTTGTTCCATGGTATGAGTTGGAGCAGAGAGTAGATACTCTGTGGACCCACTTAAACGAGGTATTTATTTCTATGGTTGTTTACCGTTATGGACGACAGGATTCAATGACTCAAGTAGTTCAGTTCTACGTATAAAAGGTCAGTTGTTTTATAGCTGGAAAATTAGAGAAACTCTTAACTTCTTTACTAATACTTTTCTTAATGGTTTGTAAAGTGGACGCACACATTTGCACACATCTGTCACAGAATACTGTGAATTACACATTCAGGAGGTCTCCATGGTCTAAATGGCAGTATCAAATATTTACCATAACCATATAGACCACGGCAGCCAGAAATTTGTTATGGGTACAAATAATTTTTCAGTCTGACTGTTCTTAAGACAAAAGCAATAAAGCAAGATATTATTTAAATTGATAAAAGATGCAAACACAGCTTCACTGGGTTTCTAGATTCATATTAAAAGAATAAATATTTCATCAGTGATACTAATTAAAGATTGGTCAAAGATTTATTCATGTCTTGTACTGCAAATACCTATCAGACCTGATTAGAAAAAGTAACATTTGTAGTACTGCTCACTAGTTGAAAAAAATTTTCTGTGAAGCCCACTTTACCAGATAATCATTGTTTTATTAGTCTTTGTTTAGTGAGGTGTTACCCAAGAATTCAAGAAGCTAGTTTCTGGTAGAAAAATCAATAAGAATTCATTTTTTAAAAGGCAGGTCTTTACAATGGCAAATATTGTATCGGGGAGAGCTGTTAGAAAACTACCATTTTACTAATTAATTTCCATGTGGATAATGGATATAGACCAAGGAATGGAAATAGATAAAGATCTCAGTAGGACAGGCAAAAATTAAGTAAAGCCTAGTGGTAATATCTTATGTCCTTCTTTATAACATCCGATTAAAAAACCCAGAGCCTGGAAATATATTTTTGTAGCGACACTTTCTAAATTAGAAATCTGGGATTCCCCTTATTTGATCAAGTTGAAAATCTGTCATTCTGATACATTGTTTCCATTGGAGACCTAATCACTGATTCTTTCAAGACAAGCATTCAAGTAATTAACTTCGTTATGCAGATAATATTTGGAGAGTGGGTGAATATTTTTTCCAAATGTTCTTTAATTCTCTGGCAAGTTGATTAGGCATATTCCACTGTTTTACCTACCGAGTCTTAATTCTGGTCTTTTCTTCTCCAAGTGGTCTAAATCTGCCAGGCTACTCGAATGCGGAATTTGGCCCAAAAAATGTTGAGGTCAGGAGTAGCTTGGAAAAAAGCTGCAAGTACTGTTTGTGTCTCCTTGTCTGGAAACCTTTTGTATGTCCTGTTTTTCTTTCTCAGACCTAAGATTTTTTAATATCAACTTTAATTGATTTTTTTATTTTAGAACCAAAATAGTAAATATAATGGCTGAGATGTTTCTGGCTGTGAGAATGTGTTTTGTTTTCAATATTTTTTCTTTTTCTATATTAGTAAAAATGCTCTAGTTTTAATAAGTGCAATACAGCGACACTCTGGTTGGTATATTAATGAAGAATGTGGGTTTGAAAATTTTTTCTTCAAGAGACCCAAGTAGGTACACAGGTCAGTCCTGGAATTATCTACAAATAAAAATAAGTTACTCTTCTCTGTTACGGGGAAGAAGATTCAGAAGTTATGCAAAGCCTCTGCTTCTCCGAATGGTTTATTCATTGTGTACTTATTTGATACAGTTTTCATTAATGAAAATACTGAGTTACTGTTAGTTTAAACCGTGTCTTTAGTGACCTACGCAAACCAGGTACCTGCGTGTGTTCATCATAGACTCTCTGTCTCGCTTGCTTTTTGTTACTTACCAGGTACCTTAAAATTCACATTTAAATTTCAAATGAACTAAATAAACCATTTCTTTCAGATAAATAGCTGATTTTGTTCCTCTCATGTTATATTAATATTAATATTATGGAGTCTTCTGTACCCTTGCTTTACTTCCTGACTATCTGATAATTGGGTTGGCAGCGTATACCTGGGGTCATCTTGTTTAGCTTATCTGCACAAGAGAAAGAGTGGCAAATAATAAGGGAAAGCAGCAATAAAATAGTGAAAAAAAAATTGAAAGGGAGATTTAATCTTTGACCAATTTGAAACATATCCTAGAGAATCCATGGAGAAAAAGATAAAGTGTGACTATGAGTAAGTTAACTAAACACATTACAGTGTGTGAGAGCAAATGGAGTTAGTCCATTGTACATGTTTAATTTCCTATTAGTCTCTGGCGTTTACTACTCCGGTCTGAGTTGGGGCATCTGTAAATTCAGTTAAATACAGTGCATTGTCTAAACATATCACAGCTCCAATCAGTCACCCGGGCTGCTGATAAGAAGCCTCTTGTATTATTGAATCTACAATAGGGAGGCTCTGCAGGCACAAAGATAACAGCTAGGTATTTCACTTTAAGTATGAGAAAAAACAGTGACTCGCCTTTGCTGCTACAGCTGTGACATTTATTACTACTCCCTGATTTGTTTTATACTACTGATGTGAATTTGGTTTCAGGTGCTTTATATCTCTTCTTATCCCTAACTTAAGACCTGTATCTGGAAACAGTAAGGAGAAACAAGTAAACCAAAATCAACTTTCATAGTATTACACAGATAGCAACAACTTGAGCACTTCCTAATGCTTTAAGAATGTCTTACTGCTTTCATCTCTAAAGGATGAAACCGAGGCTTTTCTTCATTCTTTCACCATTTCATTGCTTTTGAATTAAAGGAATTTCAGTGATGCCGGTTCAGAAATGCAGCTACTCTAGAGGAAGTGTGAATCTGGCCGTAATAGTTTGCAGGGTTAGACTTTTCCAGTGTTTTAACAGATAAAAAAATGAGGCATTTTTGTGATCTTTTCATTGAGCCCTTGAGTTTGAAAGAAAATAATAAGCAAGCTCTATCAGCAGGTATCAATGCAGATGGAAGTACCACGGTGGCATGTCCAGAGTATGTTACATACAGAAAGACACTGCGGATAGATACGGGATTGGTAGTGACCGTCTTTCAGCATCCTTTATGGTTCTCAATTAAACAATGTCTTTTTAGTCATAAACTTTTGGCAAACTGTAGGTGTTTAGGATAAAATCTCTGCTGCCCAAATAATAAGACTTTTTTATAAAACTTCATGCTTTAGTGCAAAGAGCAGGGATTGTGGAGGGACTGGTGGTTGTCAAAGCATGTGCCTCTTGCTTTCCCTGGAGAAATCGGTTCGACTTTGGCCAACACTGTTGGCCAATTCAATGTGACT
>WAAD01032693.1:0-15475 GCA_013389945.1 Fregata magnificens | reverse complement strand
GGATGAGTTAAAGTTCATATTAACGTACTCCAGTGGTAGCTATTTAAGTAGGTATTATTCAGATATTCCTTTCAATTATATTTTGTCTTAAAAAGGCAACACATTTCTGATGCTAGAAACTTGGCATTGTAACTGGTAATACATTGATCTATACAGAGTGAGAATTTAACATAGAAGGTTTAATGCCTTTAACACAAAAATGAGGAAGTATCAGACCTTTTAGAAATGTATGTAAATTTTGGGCTACCGAATTTTTAATCTACAAACATTTCAATTTACAGGAATACTTGCATCCTCTCGTGTTGGAGGAATGGTTACTTTTTTTCTTCAGTGCCATTTATCTCATTGTAATAAAACAGTACTTCCTTCCCTACTGATCAACATTGATATCATATCACTGGTAATAGAAGCTACTTCTGAAGTGTATGGAAGATCAGTATAATCGAAAATCAATGATCTAAACTGAGGCTGGTTGTTCTATAATGTGGTTTATGTAATTTGATAATGCCAATCCTAATGGAGTTAAATATAATCCATTGAAATTTCAGGATGCAAGGGTCAATAGGGAGTGCAATGCCTCACTTCCCAGCAATTACCACTTATTACTGGGGCAGTGCTTTTGCTTTGCTGTTCTGCTTGCCTCAATAAATAATATTTGGAGACCCTGCAGCTGCAGTCAATAGAGTACAGTTTTATTGTCACAGCTTCATAGTCAGATCAATACCAACTCTTCTGAGACACAGGAGAGAACCACCACACGCCAGTCTAATGAAACCATGTGTTTTTATGATTCTGAAATTATACATTTTATTCATTGCTCATGCTTAATGTCACTGTTGCTTTTAATAGGGCCCCTTTGACTAAACTTTTATGTGCCCTTCACATGACATTTATGCGTACAAAGAAAGGGAATTTGTGTTCTGAAAATGAGTTATAGTGAACCAAAATTGCAAACATTTCCTGATTTTTTTCCTGATGTTGGCTTCAGTTACGAGATTTCCCTACGTTGCTGTTGCAGGGTTTGAGAATAAACTAGAAAATAACCGAAGTGTCTAGGTGGACCTCATGCTGCAGTTTAAAATCCATTAAAGGACAACGTAAGCTTCACTCTCTCAGGAGTGTGATTCTGGGCCTCAGAACAAAAACTCGTTAAAAAAAATTGATGATTTTNAGTACTTGAATCTTTTTCTTCTTAAGTAGGACATAGACTCTCCTACTATGCTGCCTAAATAGATATAAGAAATAGTGATGGACAATAGTTATATTCTGAGATTTGCACAAACAAGACAAATTTTCTTTTTACCAGCCTCCTTTTTATCCTGCTTTTCATCACAGTCATGTATAAGGTACACAAAAAATGCATCGACAGCTCAAATTTAAGAAATCAAAGAGGTTCTGGAGGTATCAGAAGCCATTCTCGGTTAATGACAAGTACACCATACAAAAAGAGTCAATACAAAAGGACAGGTATAGAAAATGTCTTTACATTGCAGCTATTTTCACTAACATTTGCTTTTAAATTACAAGGCCGTTTTCCAGGAAATACATTATATCATGGAAGCCATTTTCTTTATTTTTCAACTATTACTTGCATTTTTTACATCTCATGCCAGCGATGATTCATCACATGATTACAGAAATAAGGTAATCAGTCATTTCCATGAGGTTAACATAGGCGTGCTTTCAATGAATGCTTTGGGAACACCGAAAGCTCAATTCTTGCTGCTGGTAAAAATCCCACAAGATGTATAGACACTGAAAGTCTGTTCGATGATTTAAAGTCAGGTAAAAAAGGTGAGGAAGGATTTCAGCATTTTTTTAAAACAGAGACCCTCTTTCCAACACCTTCAGGAGGGAGTTTTCCTTTGCAGTAGCATAAATATTTATAACACTCACCACCACCTGCAAAGTCATCCCCATAAACTGATATGCTCTCATAACTACTGGTAATGAAACGTGTTTTAGACTACAAGCCTTTGGCAATGTGTCTATGCAGTGCAGACATTATCAAAACAAGAGCACTAGCAAGCTTACTACTGTGGCACAGCTATTGGCTATTTTAAGGTGTTTTCTTTCCCAGACAGACATCTCACATGCACATATGTATGTATACAAAACTACAGGAAGCAGTGTTGCCTAGAAGCTAGGGCAGAGTCTTGGGATTCAGGTTCTAAAATTTGGGGAACTTTATCTTTTCATAACTCAATTCTCTACTTGTAAAATAGAATACTGATACCTGATTATGTGCTTTGAAATTAATGAATGAAAAATGGCATGTATGAAATAAACACTCTAGAATAATGTTTTTATATTTGTATGTATCTAGGTTTTTAAATGACCAGTTTGGAGTTGACAATATGTAGTTACCTCATTGTAGAATAACTATGCTCATTCTCTTTGGGACTCAGAATATCATAGTTACCAAAGCAAAGTTACTTAACTACTTCAGCACCTATTTGGGACAGCTAACAATTTTTAAGGCATCTAGAATAATTTTGAATTTGAATAATAATGTCAAAACAGAAAAATGAAAATTAATAAATGTCTTAGTTTCAAATCTTTCTAGAAGGTATCATTATTTGAAATCATGGCTAAGATCCAAAATTATCTTTATAATATATGAGTGGTCTTTGTGGGTTTGTTGGTCATCATCCAGCTTTATATAGTTTCAACATTTTTATAATGGAATAAGTAGGATAAAATTCCAGGTTTGCAATAAAATTTTGGCAGAACAGACATTCACCTTTATGTTCAACCGTAAAAATCTTCTCATTGTATGTAAGAAATAAAAAGCAGCTAGTTATGTACAATGAGAAAAGAATCTGGATAACTACCATGAAATAATAAAAGTTGATCTAAAGCTCACTGAAGACAATGGAAGTCTCTTCCACTGATTACAATGGATATTGGACAGGATCCTAAATGGGAAAATTAAGGCCTTCATCCAGTGGAGCACTTAAACATGAGAGTAGTCCCACTCAAACCTCATTGAAAACCTCTTAGTTTTGATTTCAGCAGAATTACTTGCAGGGTGAGAAACGACTCAGTATAGGCAGGGATAAAAGAATACGGCCTCTGGAGTCATATACCTAGACCAGATCTATGTGTCAAGGAATGCAGAGTCTGTATCCACATCTTTAAATAGTCATAGAAGCTACTTTAGCCTAGCTGAAGTACAGTTGATGAAGTGTTGCCAAGCTGAAGAATGGAGTAAGTCTCACAGCATGCCATCACCACCTTCACAGAAGGAGGTTGATCACTATCCTACGTCATGCGTAAGGCGTAGCTGTTCCCAGCCTTCCACTACCACGTTAGTTCTGCTGCTAAGTCTGCTGGATCAGTCAGACAGATGTTTGTTTCATAATGAAGAGCAACCAAGAAATTTGAGGAAGGGACTTCTCCCATGAGTCGACCTCATCTTATTTCTTCTCTGAGAATAAGATAGGGAAGTTTTGTATGATAGAACAACTTGTATTTTAGCAAGATCACACATGATGGCAGGAGGGACGCTATTACTCAGATATGTATTAGCAAAGGTGAACAAGAAAGCACAGCTTATTCCTACATAAAAATAATCCATACTGTAAAAACTGAGGCCAAGATTAGGATATTGCTGTAAACATAAAATGCTCCACTTTTTAAAGAATATACCAGTGTAAGTTCACTCCTTGGTTATCAACAGAAGTACACACAATAAGTGTAGACATTAGAGTTACGTAGTATTTTCTTTTTAAACTGTCATATATAGGCACTGATTATTCAGTGAAAACAGGACAGCTAGAAAAGCTCTGCTCTGCCAGTCCTTGTATCCCTGACATGAAAAACTTAAAGGTGGAAGAAACATAAAATGAACAGACTATACATTAATTGTTGAGAAAAGCAGAATCCAAGAGCAAGAGAGAGACATTTCAGTGGTTTTTTTAATGAAACACAGGACAAATGAGATTACTGTTGCATACGGAAGTGTTTTGTTGTACCAATATTTTTTCCTAACAAAAACATTTTTAGGTGGAGAAATGTTCATATATTTTATAATGAAATGTTTTTGAAAATGGCTATGTCTCAGGAAATGAATGGGATCTTATATTGTCACCGAACATATTGAAAGAGACTAAAGACCATAAGTTAACTCCTTATGGTTCTCATTTGAAATGTGTCAAAGCATCACTAGAACTAGATAATTCATTACAATCCAGTGCAGTTAAGCACCTCATAAAGTTAATATTCAACACTTGTATTTACAGCACTTTCACTTAAGTAGGTTTTTAGGCATGTTGTTTAAACCAAACTAGTGTTGACACAATTATTTCATTTTGCCTTGTGTCAGTATGAGATAATCATATTTTTCTTTATTGAATGCTTTCCCAAAGTCAGACCAATTACTTGTGTTATAGCACAATAGAGCAACAACTGAAACACACCATTCCCACTGCGGAGGACACGGCATGTATGAAAGGACCAGAACTTTCAGTCCTTTTCCTTAGTCTTCCATGAAATAATGTCTCCTTTCCGCTTTACAAAAAAGCACAGTATGGGACTGGGGCAGAATTCCTTTTTTTTTCTTGAAAGTTATACAACTGTTTTGCTGTACAAGGGATCAAGAGATTTTCCATGCTTTTCATTACGAACACCAGAAAATAGGCTGCAGTTTTCATCTTCCTTACCCATGCAATACAGGAGAAAATACAGTCACACTAGTAGATGTATAAATTATTTCCTATTGTCTTACCTTTCTCCCCCAAAATGAAAATATTTTGATGATGAAGTGATATCCAGGTTGCCTAGATTAATCTCTTAGTTATTTCACAGAGTCCTACTGCAATCCACATCATCATTTGCCCTGTAAAATTGTAAAAAAAAAAAAACTTACATAAAAAAAAACTTCCTTGTAAAAACAGGCAATAGTTCTGATCTTTTTATTGTCTTTTTATGATGTAAAGACTCCAGACAAATAATATTGTGATAATTATAAAATGCTAGCGGATGATCTTATTTTGGATGCGACAGTAGTACTAATAAACAACGTTGGTATTGCAGTAAACATGGTGTAAAAATGTGTGTGGGAAAGTTTGTAGTAAGAAGAAATTTTTTTTTTTACTTATTTTTTAAACTACTCTGTTGTTTTCAACTTTATCAGTTGGCCTAAGAAAAGATATTGCCACTCCTTAAAAATCATATTGTGAAAAATGAATAGTAATAATGATGATAAGGTATCTTTGAAACGCTTCTATCTAGGATTGTGTAAAACTATGATGTCAGAAAAGAAATAGAATGAAAATATTATCTATAGTCTATTGCAATCATTGCTCGAAACCGCAGACAATTACATATGATTTGAGGGTGTGCAGTTATACTAGTTCTGGAATTAATTCACGCATTGGTTGTTTTATGTATACTTTCTGATTCTGTTCAGTGTCACAAAATATATTGAAAACTCTTAACACCTTTTAAAACTCGATTCACTTCTGATGCAATAACAGAGATTGGGCCAATAAAGTGGAACGAAAATCCATTTGTGAACCTTTTCGCTGAAGTATATTAAAAAAAATCTCCTGTTATTTGAGCTTACCTTATAAAATGTTTACATGCCATTAAATAGTACTAACATCTCCTGTGTAAATTAAATGGGCTGTGATGTTCCCTATGTCCTAAAGAGCAGTAGTACTTGAGGCTATAAAAATACCTTCATGTAATAAATCAAATGCTCTGCTCCTAAAACTGGAATTATAAAAATAAAGGGACAGAATCCCTGCCTAATTAGCTTGTCTGTACACGCATTGCTCTGCAAGCACTATAAACAAAAGTATGTTTAAACTACAGTAGTTCCTACAACTCAGGATATTTTAAGAGCTGGTACCTGGTGCAGGAGGGAGAATTTACTTTGCAGAATAATTTTGAGAAAAAAATTTAAAGTGTGTGTGCTAGTTTGTTAAAGATTTTTCTATCTCTATAAAAGGTAGCGGGTAGCACTGTTTGACAGTATAGAAGTCTGACACAACAGTCTAAATTCAGAGGGGAGGCAGGGAGCGAAGTAAGTTGATCCTTTTCATGCTCACTTAAAATATTTGCTTTCATCCATTTACTGATGTGTAAGTGGAAGGCAGCCTAACCTGGCATGAAGGCAGGTACAAATGTTAAGCTGAACTAGAAACCTTCTTTCACTCAGTTTACATGTTTCTGCATGCCCTGTTAGTTTCTTTCTTTGTTACATTCCTGTCCACTGAACCTTATGCAAATAAAGTTTGCCAACATGAGACTTTGCCAAACCTTTCTGTTTCCATTTAGTTTCACTTTTGGAAATATTTTTGGCCTCAGTTGTAGAGACAAGTAGTATCTTTAGAAAGCCTATTCTACAAAGGATAAAATGTATGTTGTAGTGACTGAGGGGAGCTCACCTGAGCCATTTTATCTGCTAGAGCTGCTTTTCTGTCTGCTACAAAATTGAGTGTTACTGAAATTTAGCTAAGAGATGAAAGAATTACTGCAGTGAGGAAAAGTTTTTGTAGAGTGCATATTTTTTAAATTAAAATATAATTTGAAACTATTTGAATGAATATACAGTAGTTACCATAAATAAATGGCAGGCATTCTTGCTTAGCTCTCACCTAGGCTGATCCTTAAATGAGTATTTATTGACTATATCCCCACAAGTTGTATTATCTGAGGTTAAAACTGTTCCCATCTGTGCTAACGGTTGGTATAAAAAAATGTGATGGAGGCTGCATGCTGAACTGCTCTCCCGTTTCCTTCAAGATGAGCGCACAAGAAAAGTGCTCCAGCTATGAAGCTAGTTTGTATTAGAATCCAAGAAAAATAAACTTGAGCAAGCAACTCTTTAAAGATACAAAAAGATTAAATAGGTTGAAAACAAATTTCCCCTCTGCCCACCAGGGCTTTGCAGAATCGTTCCTTTTCTCCATCCTGCTTTCCCATCCAGCAACGTCGGTGCCCTCAGTGGTTATAACAGTCTCTGTGGAGTCCCCTTCTGATCCCTAGAAAACTCATCCTCTTCCCGCCATCCCCTACGCTTGCCTGGGAGGCCAGTCCCTCTCTCGGCCTTGCACTGCACGACTCTGACCCCAACCCTCCTTCTGCTTCTCGTGAACTTCCCTTCCCTCACAGGTCTTAAGTGTTTGGCTTTTTTGTTTCCATAGGACATACAGTAAATTACAGACAAATAGAGCCAGCCTAAACATTTTTGCCACCTAATCACACTTGGTGAAGATGACGGCTATTTCGGTGACATTTTTGCAGTCTCTTTTCCTGGCAACATTAGTGAGGCTGTTTTGTGGTCAAACACCATCACAGCACTTCTTGGCCACTTTGGTTTTCTAAAGAGTTTTAAAACCATTACTGAGAGGCAGCTCACCTGATCTACCAGGTGCAGAGGAGAGAGGCAGCCCCACCTGCCATTAAGCTCTCCGGCAGGGCTCCTGGTGCCCCCACCACCAGCTGCAGCTCTGCAAAGTGATGAATCTGCCCTGCTGGGTGGTAGCTGGTGGTGTGGCTGGAGTATGGAGGAGAAATACAGCCTGAGAGCAGTTGTTTCTCTGCTATGGTGGGTATGGGGCTGAGCTGGTTTTCTTCCCAGTGAGGTTTCTGGTTTGAGCAGCTTAGAAGCCAGTGGTGTGGGGGTGGTATGTGAGGGGGGCTTGCCGCTGGCTTTGCCCCTTCTTGGTGCAAAAGCTGAAGGAAGTGCTGCGGTGACAAGGTGGTCCCCTATGTGCCCTGGCTGCCTCTGCTGTGCAGGGTGGCTGCTAGCTACTCCAGCTGGGCTTGGTGCTTCCAGTGGGAGAGCCTGAGGGAGCAGGCCGGAGGGCGCAGCTGGAGGCTGTGGGAGGAACCTTCTGGAACCTTCCAGAACGGTGCCAGCCTTGGGCAGAGCTGTGCCTGCCAGTGGTTACTCCTTCATGCTTTAGTGAGGGACGCCTNCCCCCCCCCCCCCCCCGTGTTCTGTACCTCCCAGGCAGCCCACCCGTGGCAGAGTGTGTGGGCAGGGCCGTGGGGAGTCCTCCATGGTGAGGCCTGAGGGGCCCTCCTGGTCTGACCGGCTCTGCCCTGGCCCACTGCTATCCGGGCCCCATCCCCGCTGTGTGGAGAGCTGGTGAGGGGGCTGCAGGCGGGCAGTGTCCTGCTCCAGGTGCCGTGCTCATGGTTTTCTGTGCATGTATTCAATGTGGAAGTTCAACAGGGGAAGCAACATACGTTGAAGTTTGACAAGTGCCAGGTGAAAATGGCTCGCTTGTTGCTGTTTGAAATGCATTGTTTTGTGTTTTGTTTGGTACATAAACTTTGTGTGAGGCATGCACTGCTGTTTACTTCCATGCCAAAAAGTGTCTGTGTTTTTAAAAGAAAAAAAAAAGTGGGGTGAAAGTGTGAATGGCCTTTTGGGGTCTGTGCTGAAATGTTTTCACAAGTCAGTTACTAGTGTTTTTCTACTGCCAGCCCAGTTTGAAGTTCAAATTGATTCTATAAAGCTCTTTTCCGAAATAGGGCACAAGAATAGATATATATGCTTTGCAGATCTAATTTGCTGTTTCTATAAAAGTTACTGTTAATAATACACATGAATAAATGAATTTATAACTGTAAATTAATACTAGGGTAGAATGGAAAGTTTGAGGCCTTGATATCTTTTACATGTTAAAAAACCTAATTTTACCAGCAGCAAGTACTAATTTACTTGTAAGCAAGCTGCGTTTATCTCTGCATATTTATGTTATTTGTCAAATAGCCTGCAAAATGGGTATCCTTGCTGCCCTAGGCCAAAGCTGCCTGAGAGACTGCAAGTGGCAGGAGGGGCTGCAGTGGTGTTTAGGCAGAAGCTGTGTAGGGGCAGGCAGGGAGAGGGGAAAAGGCCAGGCCTTTTGGCAGCAGATCAAGTCTGTCTGGATTAATTGTATTGTGAAACTTTAACACATAATTTAATTGTACCTTTGTAAGGGAACAGGAAAACTGGTGTAGTTATGTTGTGAGTAGTTCTCTCGGTGTGGCAGAACTTTGAATTAATTGATATTTTCAAATAAATCTCAGAGGAATAATGTGCTCTTCAAAGATAATTAAGTTCCTTTTAGCTTGGAAATCGTCATCTGAGAAAAGAGACGGGGTCTTAACTACTGAGGTAAATTCAGAACTGCTTTCTTCTTGTCCTGCTTGGCCTGATACATGTGTGTATGATGGTAAGTACAGTTGGTGAAAGGCATTATTAAATTTCACAAGTGAAATCTGTGTCTTGGATGACCTGCATCACAGAAAACAGAGTAATTAGCATGTAGAAAAGTATGGGAGAAGTTCAAGAGGCTGTTGAGCATGGAAGAGGTGGAGATGAGGCAGAGGCATGATTCTCTGCATTATAAGTTGCAGCTGGGTATCTGAGAGCAAAGCTAGATTCTGTGGCAGCACACCTAAGCTGCCGTACATTGATAATGTTTTCGCTATATGCCTGGGTACACAGTGATGCTTGATAATTTTAATGACTTGTTACATGATGCTTCAAACGTGATTCTTGATTAACTTACGTGGCCCAGTGTTGTAGTTCCAGTTTTTCCTGCACATTTTCCATTGGAGCAAAGCTGAGTATTTGGGTTGAATCATGGATGAAATGTTGCTAGCCAGTTCATTTCTAGTTCACTCTAGGAAACCTGAGATGTCCTCAAATTTGTATTTCGTAATGGAAAGCCACATATTATTTTCAGGCAGACCTAATTTTAATGTTACTGAAAAACTTGACCTGTCCTCTATAGAAAGTTATAGTATTTTTATCACTGGGTGGATTGTGGGAATGTGTATTGATGCATGGATCACAATTATTTTAATTCCATAACATTATCAGCAACAGACATATGACTATAATAATGCAATTCTCTTTAACATAGTCTGTAAAAACACATTGATTTTATAGCTCCCCAAACTGATTACATTAATATCTGTGCATAATTAGTTTACACATTACTAAATTACTGACAGATTAAAAGTGAAATACTGCAGTTCATACATGGCCGCATAACTGCCAGAAAGGAAATTAATATGGATTCAAATGGTCCTTGGAGACCTGCACTGAAATAGCAGAAATCTATAAAGACTGCTTGCGTTAGGAAATTTCTATCACCAACATGTTTGTGGTTGATGCTTTGCTAAGTCTGTTAATATGGGTAAAACTTAGTACAGGAAATGATGTTTGAATGATGCTTTTACTGTTACCAGCTCAAGAATGTGTTTATTAAAAGTAAATTCCTGACTTAAATGGCAATTACATTGGATGTGAATATGAATTTTTAAATACCTTTTTAAGTGTTCGTAATGAAATGGTAGTAGCATAAAGTAGCTACTGCTTCAGGTGTATTTGAAAATTATATTGTTTTTAGATACCATAAAAAATGAGAAGTTACTCTTGGTGCTTGTCCCTCAGGCCAAACACACATTAGAGACAACCCTATATCAAAACTTGATCTGTTTATACAACCACGAATGCTTCTGGACAATTTTCTATCTTTAGAAGAATTTTGACATAAACTGCATAAACCAACTTTACATACAATTCATCAACTGTCTACAGGCTTTTACTTACTGGATACATCTGGGGTACTTGCGTGCCAGTCCAAGCTATCATTAGGGAAAGAATTGTAAAAGGAATTGGTTGTTGTTCTTAGAGGTTGGTTGTAGCAGAAAGTTGTGCTAAGCTGCTTTTTTTTTTTCTTTCTTCTCAACCTCATTAGACCTATGTGGAATATGACACTGAAAGAAAAATTAGAAAAGTGAGAGGCTGATGCAGCCAGTACTACTTGTTGTAGGCTCTGGTGAAGGCTGGAGGACATGATCTCAGTGAATGGGTAGTGTTGGTTAGTTGCAAGGGTGAATTGTGTTAGGCAAAGAGCTGCAGCCAGATTTACTATCCATAACTGAACACAAAATGGAAATGCTAGATGAATTTAGTCTCAATTGTGTCTCTTGAGGCAAAATGCCCTCCAAGGTCAACTGGCATGATGTGCGTAAGGATCTGGTTTCTTGGAAGTCTCGGTATTTATAGCTCCTGTCGCCTTTAGCAGAAGCTGTGGATGTTGGTGGCTGACAGCTCTACAAGTCATATTGCAAAGGCAGAGTGAATCTTTTATTTTGGGGAAAGATTGCTGCTGCTTCCCTACCTTGCTCCTTCTTTAGCATAGCCTTTAGTTAACTCTTTCTTACTAAGCCTCAAAAAAAATTACTTTTGTGTACATATAAAAGATTTGGGAAGACTCATAATATTAAGTATGCCTCTTTTCTAGCGTTCCTGTAGTTCCTCAAGCAGGTTCATTTTTTCTTTTAGAGAGGGCTCATTGGTTCTTTTAGAAATGTCCTTTCTTTAAAATTATACTTCAATAGAGGGGACAAACTTGTTGATCTTACTTTTTGGATGTTGTATTTAGCACATAACCTTTTTTACTCTGAGCTTAGTACAAAAATAAAGTGCCGAAGAAAAGTTGTTAATGTGTATTTCACCTGTTTGTTTGTCACTGGTGGGAAAATCAGTTTATTGGTCTGTTGTGGGTGAAAAGGGAGAGAAAGGGGGAAGGGCTAAAGGTGGCCTGTGTTGTGACTCTTCAGGTAGCAACATGGTAAAGAGGGTGGCATTTCAGATGAAACACAATAAAAACAAAGTTCAAATGACAGCCACTTCGAGGTATCAAAAGATTTCATTGTGGATGGGTTATTTTCTTTCACTTGAATGGTAACAAATATGTGGATTTGCTAAATAGGGATGATGTCCACGTTCATGATTTCACATGGAATTGCCTGGACATTGCACTCTGGGAAGAGATAGGTTTCATGTTTAAGATAATAACAATTTTAACATTGTGATCCATTTCACTGAAGTAGTCACTCTGACTTGTTAGAACTGTATGATTGCAGAATAAGTACTTCAAATTCATCAGTCTTTGCTGGAATTAATCACATGTACATGCCAATTTACTTTCTGGATTTGGAATTAAGATGGATCTGTGTGAAACATGACGATTTTGTTTGTAAGTATTTTTTTGTAAACGTTTCCATCAGTTCTAACTCATGCAGTGAGATGCCATATGGGAGGTCTGCCAGATTTCACGTAGACCATATGAAATGTATTTGGCAGTCCTGTTGTATATTACTGCTGGATTGTTGTACATCTAGCTGAACTATCATGAAGTGCTTCGCTTCTTGCCAGCCAATGGAAGCTACTGTTGCACTTAGTGTCACATTGGGCTTGTGGAGAAAGCAGTAGCCAAAATTTCTAGGAGGAAGCAAGGACTGCACATGGATCCAAGAGAACCAAAGATATGGAGATAGGTTTTTAGTACGAGAGAGATATTAGGAGGCAGAATGAAGATGAACTGTAGTTTTGCTTGTTTGTTGTTGTTTTTTTTTTAAAATTATTTTAAGGAATAGTATCTTCTGCTTTCATGAATAGGAAACTTACATAAGGTAGAGCTGTTATCATTTGCTGTGTTAACAAATACATTATTATTTACCAGGGCTACTGGCACCAAATCAGCACTGTATTTGCATGGTGTTTCAAGTAGGAAGGGACAATGTTAAAACTGTTGTAACTTCCTTGTTTTAGGCAGAATTTTGAAACACCTGTAGTGCTTAGTATGTTGTAGATATAGTTGGAATGATATTGTCAAGTAAATAAAGATCTTTGTTCATGCAGGTACATTGAATGCATAAGCTTTTAATGTGAGCAACCATCTTGCTTAAAACTGCTTTGTGGGTTTTGAATGCTTTGTTTTGACAATGGGTATACCTTGGTAGTAGTATTAAGACTTGAGTAATTCCTATTTTGTGATCATGTCCAGTAAATCACTCTAAATGTTATGGTTGGTATATTTTTCAAAGTTCCTTTGATTTTTAGTGATATGGGGTCCTGGAATTATTTTTTTGGCAAAGAGAAAAGTTTTGTTTACCTATGTTACATGTTTTAGTAGTAGGTGTAGTGAAATAGGAGACAAGATCAGATTAGTAGAGTTTTACTTATTACATTATCCGTCTAAGGCTCTATAGGTCTGGAAGCTATACCTTTTGCACTAATAACATGGTTCTAAGAAGAAACTATGTAAAATAAGTTAAAAAAAAAAAAAATCTAAACACCACCCCCCGACTCCCCTGCAAAAACCAGTTTTCCGCTCTCCATTTGTTATGAACTTTAGGCTGCTAAACCAGAGTTAAGATTGCTTAGGAGCTGGTCAGAAAGACTGTTTCTGTTTAATGAGGTATGTGAGTGTTGGAAGAATTGTGAAACATTAGACTGCAGTTTCCACAGATGTTAATTTGACCTTTTTACAGGAGTATTCTCTTCACTTGTCTATATCAAACAGGGCTGTAACTAAGTAATTATTTTGTTTTAGAGTTTCATTTGCTTCAATATATTCTTGTTTTCATATAGTCTCTTGCTGTTCTCCATATAAAGCTCCCTGCATTCAGATAGTTCAAGCATTGTTGTTTTACTAGTTCTACTGGTTTCTTCACAAGTCTTACAACACTTTGTGGGTTTTCCTCCTTGTATTAACTTCAGGAAACCTAAGATCATGAAGTTGAGTTTCCTACAATAAGAGGGCAAATTAACTTGGCAAATCAGTATTTTCTGCTAAGGTTGCAAAACTTTCCCAGATGACATATGATTAATGTTCTCCTGGATGGCTCAGACTTCCAATTTTCTAAGTTGCATGATCTTGAAAAGCATGATTGTTAGCAATTGGATAAATAGTGGAACAATTTTTCCTGTAAGAATTAATGTATTGGGTGGGGGCTATATGCATAGACTTAAGAAGTGTGCACAATTGAAATAAATTTATTAAATGCATGCAGCATGGAGGATGAAGGTGCAGTAGTAGACCATCAGGATTGTCAAGTGGAGGGAAGAGTGGCTTTTTAGTGGCTGAATTTTTGGTGCCTGGAGGTGCTGAATGCTTTTTGAAATAAAAATCAAGAGGTGATTGTTCCATATTCTGTATACTAATAATACAGAACCCTGAAATTTGTGTGGAGATAATGGAGGAATTTAATGCTGTTTCATGGGAGCTGCCTTTATAAAATGTATGAAATCTTGATTCTTGTTAAATTGTCACTGAATTCAACATAGTCAATTTGAAATATTGATTGCTCATTATGGAAATTTCCTGGCAAAATTATTTTCTTAATTACTTCTAGCCTTTTTTTTAAAAACTTTTTTTAGACAAAACAATTCCGTTCATTAGAAAATATCTCTCACTGGCAATTTGGGATGTAACTGTAGCTACAGATCCACTTTAGTGGAAGCAATCTTGTTGCCTTGTAATAGTTGCATTTTCATTGCTGCTATCTTCCTCAGGTGGCCTGAATGTGGCCTGAATTCTTGAGCATGTTGTTAGTTCTAGGTTCTTTTTTTAAACATGGGAACACAAAAGAGTCAGAAAGGAGCAATGCTTCTGTTGGTATTTTGCTTATCTTCCCTGGATAATTGTACATATAGGCTACTGGGCATTTTGGTCTTTTTGGGGATGGCCCTTTTTTCTCTTGAACCATTACTATTTGAAAGGAAGTCACACTGGGAGATACTATTTGAAATGTGAATTCCTGGATTCATTTATTTGCCTTTCAGTAGTATCTTAGCACTTTCATTACCCTTCCAAAATTCAAAAGTGCTAAAAGTTGACAAAATAACAACATTTCTTCACTGTTGTTACACTGTTTTGGGAGACAGCCATTGTACAAAACAGCCTTGATGTGAGGATGTTAAGCAGGTGTGTGATTGTTGTTGTAAGTTGGAAAGTATTTAAGGCTTTGTTTGTCTTCCATACTGGATATGGGCAGAAGTGAGGAGCGTCATTAAGACACTCAAAGCTCTCTAATTGGGCACCCACTGAATAATCTAAGAGTGAAGAATTTTCCAAGGGAAGGTCAGAGGAAACACTTTTTACTAACAAGCTAACTAGGAGTCCATTTTTTTCTAGGAGAGGAGGTAGCAGGACATAGGAGTAGTGGTTCATAGTGTGACTAAGGTGGTTTTATTTTGTTTTGCTTTTTTAACTGGGATATGAAGTCTTACTGTTAAAGTAAAAATATCTTCTAATAAAAAAGCAATAAAATAACCAAGTGTTAGGGAACTATTACTTAGACAATACTTTCTTAACCCGTTTTAGGAAACTGGCTATCTTTATTTTTTCTTCTTGTTATGCTCTAAAGAGCAAATGTTTGGTATTTACAGGTTTCTTTTCCTTTTGACTTGGAAAGAATTACATCAGTGATTTCACAGTCTCTTTGAAAGTTAATCTTCTAAGGCAAAGGAAGGAACAGTTCTAAAAAACACGAATTAAATTGTGCTTTTTCTATGTTTTTATTATTTCTGCTGTTACTTAAGAATGGTGAGAGTGGTTTTCTGGCTTCTATGAAGTAAATGTAGAATTTCCCTGCCTTATCAAAAGTAGTTAATCTTTGTTACATGATAATTTAGTCATTTTTATTCATATTAGGGAAAGAGGGC
>WAAD01032688.1:14275-26987 GCA_013389945.1 Fregata magnificens | reverse complement strand
ATGATTCTATGATTCTACGAAAGCAGGATTTTCAAGACCATATGATAAGCTTATAGTTGATTAAATACAAAAAGCAATGGACTCCCCAAATGCATTTCTGAAAAATGGAATAAACTTTGGCAGTTTGATACACTGGAGGCCAGGGCTGCCATTGAGATGGATCTGGACAGACTGGAGAAACAGGCTGACAGGAACCTCAAAGTTCAACAAAGGCGAACGCAGAATCCTGCTTTTAGGATGGAGTAAGACCATGAAAGGCTGGGAGCTGGCAGGCTGAAAACCAGCTCTGTAAAAAAAGGACCTGGGGATCCTGGTGGACAAGTTGACCAAGAGCATGCTTTTGTGCCAATGAAGGCTAATGACATGTTGGGTTGAGTTAGTGGAGCAGTCAGGGGAAGTGATGATTTTCCTCTAACATCTGTGTCAAGTTTTGAGCTCCCAGCGTTTGAAAGACATTAACATTCTAGAGCAAACATGGTGGAAAGAGAGTAGGATGCTCAGAGGACTGGAGCACATGACTCAGCCCTTACCAGGCCGAGAGCTGAGTTTGGTCGGCCTGGAGAAAAGACAACTAACCGTGATTGCTGTCTTCATTTACATAGTGGATTTTTCAACAAGACAGAGCCAGATCATTCTCAGAGATGCAGAGCAAAAGGATGAGAAGCAACAGACCGAAGTTACAAGAAGGAAAATTCTGATTAGATACAAGAAAAAAATTCTTTATACCAAGGATGGTCAAACACTGGGACAGGGGTCCAGAGAGGTTGTGGGTAATCTCCATCTGAGGAGTTACTCAAAACCTGCCTGGACATGGGCCTGGGCAATCTGATCTAATTGGACCTGCTTTGAGCAGTTGGTTGGACTAGATGACCTCCAATGGTCCCTTCCAACCTAAATTAGCCAATGATTTTGTGATAAAGGAAAGGAATACTTTTGTGTTAGATGTAACATTCTCAGTACGACCCCTCCATTAGTCTACTCTGGTGGCAAACTTAAAATTTCAAATTGTTACATTAAAAACACAACACCCCTTCACAAACAGGTAAGCTTAATATAGAGCTATGAAATATCAAAATCACTTCCCTAATCAAAGTTTATAATTAGACTGTTACTGTATTTTTGATAGTTAGTACTGTTGTCTTACCTTGAGGAATATTACAGTCTCTGGTCTTAATAATGCCCCTCTTAATTAGTATACCAATGGGGATATTCCATCCAGCAGTTCTCCCCAGTCCTGTGTGGCAGGACTTCTTCCCTTTCAGGTCACTGATGGTGAATGCATTGGACAGATTTCGCTTCACTAATGCCACAGCATAGTATGCATTGCTGTTGTCATCAGCTTGCAGAAAAAACCAAAACACGTTACAGCTTCCCTTAAGCATTCCCACTGCTTAACGACCATCTACAGATCCATTACACTTATCTGGTGCCAACTTCAATTGCACCAACAAACAGCTAGTCAGGAGGTACGAATGTACATGTAATGAACTCTTCACTTCTACTACTTCACAACGTTGCATTCACTTATAGCCTGTATACTGGTACTGCTATGCACTTGAACTGAATAGTCTAGAGACAAACATGAAAGTGTTCTTGTTAACACCAGCTCTTATAAATACATCCCTCTGAAAAACAACATTTGGGTCACTAGTGATTTAGCAAAACTGCTTTAGGAAGTTATTTTTATTTGAAAACCTCAAACCTGTATTAAAATTTCCATGAGTTTTGCAGCATATTGAAATTCTGCCTTAGTGACACAGTGGACACAAGCCCTCTTTTCATCAGTGACTCTGAAGCAGCCACATTGACAGGAAGAATTTGTTCCTAACTAGAATCTACTACGTAATTTCTGTATTTTTGCTTCTGTTAAAAATATTTTGATTTTGTGAATTTTTCCATTGTAAATATTTTTTTGCAGAATTGAAAAGACAAATAAAGAGGTACAAGACTCAAAACTGCCAAAGACTCAACCTGGTCCTGCAGCAGGACAGATAAAAGTTGCCACAAACTCACTGTAGGAACCCATCCCATACTTATTTCCTCCTCTACCCATGATGGGAGGATAATAATTCTCATTTCCTTTGAAAACAGCTTTCCCGGCAGGGGTAGAGAACAGAGGCTGTGCTTTTAGAGCTGTTTTCAAACAGCCTGGAAAAATAAGGTCTATATTTATGTTTCCTGACGTTCTTACCAGAGTAACTTTCTCCAGCAGCTGGTATGAGGCCATACGTCTTCCCAGCTGTGTAAATATCAGCTCCACCCAGAACTACAGCATCACTTTCCTTTTTCTGAAAAATAAAATAAAATTTCGGATTTCTGTGAAAAAACAGCAGATACCTTCCCTCCTACAATGATGACACCTCTAGCATCACACCTGTTGCATCTCAAAGGGCAAGTGTGACAGCAAAAGAGCAACACACTGCTGAAAAAAAACAAACCCCAAACAAACCCCAAACCTACATAAAGCATCATCAGTGAAATGGGGACAGGAGCTTTCACGCATACAGACTTGAGCTAGATGGGCAATGCCCTCATCACAACTGAAGATCATCAGGGTTCAGGCCCATCCATACCATGTGAGCTACAGATCACCTCCTTGAAATCCAGTATTCCTACTGGTCACCACGTATCTCTGATCCTACCTACCCAGCAGAGAGCAGCTTGAGTTAATACTGTTTATCGCACAAGGACTGTAGCAGCCTACCTGGATCAGTTCCATGCATTGTTCCTTTGTCTTGGCTGAAATACACTGAATTGCTGGTTTCAAATTCTTTTCCTTAAAGGCAATGGCCATTTCACCACATTTCCAAATCTCCTCAGTGGATACAACACACCAGTTCAGGCTTTCTGGCAATGCTGCACAAAATTGGAAAGCAAATACTACAGTTCACTTTCTTCGTAATAGACAAGGAGGGATATACACTGCCCACTGTTACAAATGTACCATACATGTTACTAAAAATGTTTACTTCTGTGTTTCCCTCTAGCTCAGACTTACACCTGATTAGGAATCACAGAGCTCTCCAGATTAGTGGTACGTCCACACTGCAAACCTATCTATAGCAAAGGAACAAGAACTCCTACGATTGCTGACCATTAAGCGCAGCCATAATGTATTAGTTGAGTGCAGCAAAAAACCACCCTGAACACAGGCTTCCTCATACCTGACAGTCACTGAGCAACCCTCAGAAGAGACAAGTCCAGGAGGTGGGGGGCTTTGCCACAGCACAGAGCACGCCTGGGAGGCTCAGTTGCCATGATTATTAAGCTTAAGGCAGGTATTCTTAGAACCTGTGTTTCTGACTTTGCCAGAATGCACATCAAGTAATTTCTACATTCTTCCAGTAGTATAAAAGACTGTAACACTTCAACAAAGAGCAATTGAGGGTTTCTTCAGCTTCTGGAGGAAATTCTCTGCTAGGAACCCATTCACCCATTCTTTATAGACTACCTGAGGATTTACACAGCCACACATTACTATTTCCCCTTGTTAGCAGGTAAGAAATGGAGTACCGGGTAGCAGTAGCTTACCAGATTAGTGTGTCTCACACACCAGAAAGGGTATAAAATGCCTGCATCTTATAACACAAAGTGGGCCAACTTACACAGGAAAGTATTCTGCAATGTGATACTGTTTCTAGGTCAAAAAGTGACCTTTCATGATGCTCAACGATTAGACTGGCATCTTGCCATAACCCTCCAAGAGTCAGAAGAAAATAAAGCAGAATAAAGATGGTCTCTGTTATCAGCTATCTTTGTTCTTGGTTACGAATAGGAATCTAAAGACAACTTACTGTTGGGGTCGCAGCTCAGAGCTTGCATGGCATGAAGATACTCATCACCCAGCCATGCCTGGTAATTCTGAGCTGTGATTGCAACGAGCTCTGTGGTGGAGTCTCTGAACAGAAGATTCTGGGCACTGTAGGCTGCAGAGTCAAACATCTGAAACTTGGTGCCTACCCCATTAAATCTTTGCTGTAATGTTAAAGAAAAAAGCACCTGTCACACATCCCTCTACCTGGGATGTGTGACATCCCATACCCCTTCAAACCCCCACAGAGCTGAAGGTGCCCAGATATCCTGTCTTCAGTTCAGCTAGACGGGTGGGAGAACCCCTCTAAAATGCAACGCACTGATGAAAAAATGGTGTCCTACTTGTCCCTGGTTCAGGAGCTGGAAGACAACTGTCCCATCTGTGTCAGGCCGCACAACCACAGCACGAGCTGGGATTCGGGCCAGGTGGCAGGTTCTCCACTCTGTTATATCAGCTGTGCTGCCGTTGCGGCACAGAAGCTGGAAGTCCTGGGAGCGAAGCTGCTGGGCCCATGAAGAAAGACTTCTTCCTGAAATCGGACAGAACATGCTTATGGAACAGACATCAGGTGGGGCTGATGCTTCTGGTTCCACGTCTGCTCTAAGCATCTCCTGAGCATCTTTGAACTATTCCTGAATGCACAATATATCCCATGCATCTACATGGTCCTTCAGTGTCGCATCTCTGATAAGACAATAAACAGCTTAACACCTGTGAGACTGCATTGAACTGTACTGGGGTCTGCAGCAGTAGCAAGAGCATCCCTAAGTCCAGGATCACATAAATTTTTTCTGTTGGTTTTTTTTTTTGTTTGTTTGTTTGTTTTTTTTTGTTCCCCCCTCGCCATAAATGATGGTCAGACAGGCACGGCATATTAAAGTAATGTTATGCTCAAAGTAGATTTCACAAAGCACCAGATAGGGCAGGCCGCATCTTGTTAACTTTCTGCTAGTCTCTGCTGAAATCCCTGGGTAGGCAGGAGCAATGTAACAGTCCAGGTCAGCATAAAACTAAGAGTTTAGAGCTGTTTAAGCTCTCTTTCCAGAAGAAGCTTAAGATTCCACCTCTAGCGTTTACTGAAACTATCAAGCATTTTAACAAAAAAACAAAAAAAACCAAAAAAAACAACCCACACAACCCAAAAAAAGATCACATGGACCCCTCTATTTCTGGGTGCATCTGTTTTCACTATTAGACCATTTTTTACTGATTCCTCAATTCCAAATAAATCAAACATTTGACATTATACTGTCATTACAGACACCGTACTTCAGACCTTGCAGCCACTATTCAACAAGCTTCTGGATTACTCACCATCTGTATTTTCAGGCACTGTGTTGTGCTTCACAAAAGCAACTTCTCCAGCACCTTCAGCCAAACACCTAATAAATACAAATCCAGCCACAAAGATGCATTACAAAGCGCAGCTCCCATGCACTGGACACTGCCGGCTGACAGCCAGAGGGCTGTATGCTACGTTCCATCAGCCACAGACACTGACCTATTTCCTTTTGCTGAGAGTTTTGCTCAAGGCAGAGACTAGTGGCTGTTAGAGCATGAAATAAACTATCACTGTCATTTGGTGAACGTGGACAATACGTTCAGTGCTGCTTGGGACAAACACCATGACCTTCTTTGTCCAGGAGAGTTCTCTGTTTAAGGCAGTTGCACAATCCTTTGGGGAATACACAGAGAGGAGCAAGTGTTCCACACGAGCAAATTCTGCCCTTGCTCAGTTAATGCTATTACTCAGGGACTGGGAACTGCAACACAGCACGCAGACCAGAAGAAGCAAAAATGGAGGGCAACACAACTCGATAATTCCGTGCAACTGAGGTGGGGTGACTGAAATATCTGAGTAGGGCAGCAGTTCAGCTCTCAGACTCCAAGGGTCATCAGGTTTTACTGGGAAAGACACAGCCTGCTGAAACACTCAGACCTGTGTCAACAGCCAGGGGACAAAGCAAACAGCAATGGGATTTCCCTGCCCAGTATAAGTGCTAAATATCCATTTGGTTTTAATACTCAGGTATTAACACCTGAAATAGTGGGTTTAGAATTACTTTTGTTCAGTCTCTAGGTTTAAAGCATGGTTGTCCTAACACAATAGCAGATTTTCCAACAAGATCAACTGGAAGTTCTCTGGCTTCAATTTCCTGTCGGTGAGGACTGGACACAACGGCTATGGATAGAGCATAGTGATAAAGAAAATGGAGACACACATGATTTTTACCTGAAAGCCCCACTGTAGTCATAATATCGCTCTTGGGAATTTTGTTTGCATTTGTTCTGCCCAGCCGAATCCCCTTTGCAGAGCTGACAGAGGGATTTGGGATAGTTTACACCATTTGCTCCAGGAACACAGCTTGCATTGAAATAGTCGCTTACGGCTAAATGTGAAATCAGAATGAGAAATTTTTAGCAATGAATAAACAAGATCCTACAATCTCATGTTAACACATCTACACAGTATATCTCTAAAAACATTTACAAGGCATAAGTCATTTTGTTCTTAAAAGATGGTTTCCAAGTTTAAAAAAAAACCCCTGCAGTCTTCATCAGACCTACATTAGGTTTATTCCATCTTACAAGGAGCATCAAAGCCAAGGAACAAAACAGCAGCTAGAACCATACATTTTTGTCCACACACATGGTCCCAAGACCATTAAGAAAGGCATTGCTGAACAGATCTTTGCCCTATAACTCTTACCTTTCGGAAGGTCACATCCCATTGCTGCCAGGCGTCCGCTGTCAATTAGATAACCCACTGGCACATCCCAGCCTGCAGTTCTGTTGATGCCTGTGTGACATGAACTGACACCCTTCAAGCTGCTGATGGTGATGTTGGAGCTCTTCCTTACCACAGCCACAGCATAATAGGAAGTTCCAATCTCTGCAGTGTAGGAAGAAAGAGAAGCAAGCAAAGTAATCTTGCAGCAGCATTACAGTGCGATACGCTAATTTGTGGCTTCTTGTGGCTTCCCTACCCACAGGCAAGTCACATTGTTCACATCCTTGGTGAGAACCTGCTGACTGTGAGTGAATGTCCTCCATTATCTTTTCAGTGTGAAATGTCTTGGTTAAAGGCCACAGGCAATCTGCTCTAACTTTGAAGGTCACCCTGCTTTGAAAGGGAGGTGGAATAAAAGACATCCAGAGGTTCCTTACAAGAAGAAATTTTCTGTGATTCTAAATATATTTGGACTGGATGGAAACCAATATAATTAATAGTAAAAAAGTTATTCCCCATTTGTCTACTAATTTGATCTTAATTTTGACACAGCATAGCAAATTGTCACTGGAGCATCACAGCTGGTTCCATTCTCTTTGTTTTACAGTTTGATATAACTCAGAGCCAAGAGTTTAGGGTCTGAAGTGACCATAAGGTCATTCAATCTGACTTTATTTAGATCAGAAATCATTAAATTTAATTAGCTTTTCTCTGAATTCAGCTCATAACCTGACTCATGAAGACAGCCAGCCTCTGGATCATGAGGCCCATTTGGTTTTGAGAAACTGAAGTACAGTTCTCTCACCAGGGTCACGATGTGATTAACAGTGGCAGGGGGGCTGCTGCAGATGATCCAAGTCCCTATGGACTGAGCCCAACAGGCACTTCTGAGGATGGCTTGGCCAGATCACACTAAGACCCAGCTGCAAACCAAATCCAGCTCCATCTCACAATACAGTGGTGGGACACCACTGCCTGCCGACTGCTTCCAGAGCTGTTCCTTACCTTGGGTCTCTGAAAGTTATGGGGGACATCTTCATCTCCAAACTACACAAACATGTTGATACTGAGCCCTTAGTCAGGATGACAAGTCACCACTGAATTATTGTCTCTGTCTTGAAAGGAACTCAAAGCTTAAGGACACCCAAACAAGGAGCAGAATCTATCAATTCCCTTTTTCCAGCAGGTAATCATATACACTATTAAAACTAAAATCTAATTATTCTAATTTATGGGCTTGAGAGACAAACCTAATAACAATTCATGCTTTGCAACTCATTAATTTATCTGCAAAGTACAGTACAGAAAAGACAGTAAGCAGTGAGACAGTTAAAAAAAAAAAACCAACCCACCCCCAAAAAACCCCAACCACAAACCCAAAACCAAAAACCCAAAACAAAAAACAACCCAACAAACCTACTACAGGAACAGCTATTTTGACCTAACTGTTTCAGGACAGACTCTGCCACAGCCCTGCATCTCCTGTTTCCCCCACACATTCTGTTATGGGCAGGAACATCCAAGAGGGAACCTGACCATTACCTACTGTTTAGAGTCTTCAAGAGGAGAACCCCAAAATAAAACGGAAACGGTAAAAATGCATAAGAAAAAGCTCACATTAAGTAATCTAAAAGTTATTCAGTTAGAATATACCTTGATCATATACTTCCCCAACCACAGGTTTCAAACCATGCTCCTTTCCAGCCTGGTAAATCAAACGGCCATCCAGTGTCACTGCATCTGCCAAATCATCCTGTGCAGACACAAGGGCAGAATAACACGTTGAAGCTTAATTATCGGTATTTCTCAACAGCCCGAGGCAGAGTACCTATGAATTTAAGAGAAGAGGCCCCTTAATCTGCATTTGTGAGTTTTCTTTTCTCCAAAAAGTTCTTTTAAGGGCACTCAAATTTCTAAAGAACAATTACCAAGAGGGATTTTAGAACTTCAAAACCGCCTTCCTTCAGAAGTAATGCAGAAACCAGCCCTGGACCATGATGGCTTCGCTAGTCTTCATAGTCCAAAGGAATCTTAGAAATGGATCCTGCAGCTCTGTGAAGAACCTTAAGGCCCATCAATTTGGAGTTTCATTCATCTCTATAGCTAGTGCCTCAAAGCTTGAAGATTTAAATAAAGTAAATATATTTTTGAGGTCATACAGAGATAGTTTGAAGTAATGTCTCTGGGGCTGCAAAATCTGAATGCCAAAGTGTACTCAAAAGCAACCTTAAAGTATGCTGGCTTGTACCTCAGCAGCCAGCCAGCAACACATTTTGGGAGAGGGGAAGCAGATGGCAGCGCCTTTCAGAGAAGGAGGAAAGCATCTAAAAAGACCATCCAAAGTGGGGGAATACAAATCTGGGGCATCCACTGCTGGGAAGGTGTCCAACAATACTGGCTCTTTTCACCTGACTATAACACCAGTCTGGCTCAAATCCTGCTACAGATGCAGGACTGCTCTGGATAGCACAGGATAAGACTTCCCATAGCAGCAAGGACTAGAGAACTAGTATACACACCTCTGATCAGCTGAACCTGGCTCTCCCTGTGTACTGAACCTAGTGGACGCCAGGAGAGGGCATCTCGCAGAGAGACAAGATACTGCTGAGAAAATAATCAGCAGCTTGACATTTTGCATTTCTAAGCTGATTCAAAGTTTCTTATCAGTTTGCTTAACCCCTGGTTCGGCACTGGAGGGGGTAATTTAGTTTACCCATCTCTTGGCAGTTTGCTGAGCATTGGTTAGGGTAGGGCTAGGACTATGCTGCCTAGTATACCACAGTAATTTCCCACAGGCTGAGCCACATAAAAAGCTTGAAAATTTTTTAAGGGATCACAGGCAATCACATTGATGTTGATAACTAAATCAGATTTGAAGTTGCCATATAATTTGAAATATTTTACTTATTTGGCTCAAGAGAGAAAAAAGATGATATTCATTAATTAGCTGAAAAAATACATGTCCTGACAATTGCTTCTCATGAATGAGAGCTGAACAACGCTCCAAGGGAACCTGGAGAGGACGTGGGAGACACCTGCATCTTAAAGAACAGACACAATCTTTGTGGAATAACCAGATCTGATATTCTGCTGGTGTTGGTCAGAGCACAGGACGACAGTTTAGGAATCAAATATGGCCTGTTGTTTAGAAGGGACACCTGACAGTGAGAGAAAGAAGAGGAGGTGGGAGTTAGAAGGACCTTACCCTCAGGGAGAACAAAATGAACCTCTAGAATTGGCGGTGCATAGGAAACAGGGCAGGTACAATGGGAAGGGCTGCCCACAGAAGACAAGGACTATATTACATGGACATATTTCCATGTGAGACAGCACTTTTCTGATTGGAAAGCTGAGCTCTGTTTAGCAGAAGAGTCTCCTATCGATAGCTTGTGTACAAATAACAGAACAAGACAGAAAAAAATGCCTATTGTTGTATTTAACATGAAGTAGTTTACAGGCTACAGACCTCTCCTTTAAATGCATACAATCACTGCTGAGGTGGCATATCAGCAACAGTGTGGGTATTTTTTTTTTTTTTTTTCAACAACCATTTGCCAATACATTTAGCAAAAGCACAGGACTATTCCACATATGATTTTTTGATAAGTATACGTGCAATGGTAATACCCTGTTAATTATTTTCAGAGGGACTTCATTTCTGTGTGTCACAACATTTGAGAATTACCTCCAGAAGTGTTTAAAGACCTGCTGAAGAATAGCTCTGGTCACATTAAATATTGTCAGGTTCCCTAGTTTAATATTTAGACATTTCTCAATTTTTAAACACCTTCAAAAAAAAAGAAAAAAGGTTTTTTACTTTATCCATGTGCTAACACATTCACAGGACTAAGTCCAAGTTGTGTAGTGTTATAAAACAGCACATCTCTGCCTCTTCAGCCGTTGCGTCCCACTCCCTTTTTGGCCTCAAAGAGCAGAGTTCAGTGCGGATGCAGAGTCAGGGGTTCCACACAGTCCTACACAGAGTAGGTCAGCTTAAACATTTATTAGATTATTAGCACGAGAAAAAAGAGGTCTCAAGGACAAAGCCTCGTCTGAAGCCTTACAGTGAAGATTCATTTTATCAGAAAGCTACTTACTCATGCTATCCGCCCGCAGGTTTCTGAGTTCAGCTAATCACATTTTATAGGAATCCAAGGTTTTAGATAGGTGCCTGCTGCTCGCAATGGCTTACAAATGCAATTCTCTGTGCACTGTATTTCAGAAGCAGACACTCATCAGCCCTTTTAATAACCTGCTTTGCAGAGTCTAACAGGTCCCTCTGTGGAATGCAGCAATCAGCCAAGTGCTTTTAGGAAGATCTGACATTAGAAAGTATTTCCTGTGTAATCCCAAGGTAAGATCCACGTACATACTAATATCTGCTCCTAACGTTCTTCAATACAGTCTTGATTCCCTCGCTCAAGAACAGTATTTATCAAGAGGCAATATGGTAGTTTTAGTAGTCAGACAACCCTTCTGCTTCTGTTGACAAAAATTTACAAGACAACGATTTCTGAAATTTGTTCCTTTTTTTCTGGCCACACAACCACCTGCCTCATCTCCCTTCAAACTACTCTGCCAGGCCTCGTTTCCTGGCTCTGAACCTCTTGTCCTCTCCTCCACAAAACTCTGATTTTTGGGCATGTCTAAACAGGATACACAAAGAATATTATTTATTAACACAGCCAGCCATTCTCCCCTTCCCTCACCACCTTCCCCGTCTGCCAGTGAAGACCACCATGATTACCTGCCTCCACATTTCCTCCAATATCCACTTGTTGCCTCCCACTGCCTCCTAAGGAGGGAATTATTTTCCATACATCATTTTGCAATGCCACATGTTTACAGTCTTTAAAGCCTTCCCAGAGCCATGCTCCTTTTGGAAACTGAGCACGCTCTGGGCAGCTGAATTAATACAGCTGGGTTTGCATGCCCTTTGCTCACCCTACTTCCTGCTTTGTCTCCCTCTTGTACTCTGGTGTTGGGAGATTTAATTTGACTTTACACTCATCTCATCTGTATATACAGCAATTTCCATGATGGGACCCTGAAATGGGAGTTTGATCCAGAGTTTATTGAAATACAATCTACTTATAGGCTCAGCAGCACAGCTTTTAACTACTGTCTGCATCTTATAGCTCCATCCTTGTTAAACATCTGCTAAATAAATCTGACACAAATCCCAAATCAAAGATTAGCATTTGGAAGGAAATATTTAAGACCTTTACTGTGTTCCTAATGACTGGCCATATGTGACTACCCAAACAGACGACACAGAGCCATTCTGACATTCAGGTTCATATGTATACCTTTATGTCTTTTTTTAAGAAATATATGCTTTGATTTTTCAGAGACATGAATGTCAGGAGGCATATGGTCAGCTGCCTGGATCACCAGACACTCATTGCAGAGCTGTGTACATCGCCACTGGATTATTATTACACACATGGAGAAATTAAATCAATGACACTGCTGTCGCTCACAACTCACCTTGATCATCTGGGTACAGTTAGCAGCTGACCCCCCCTCTGTACACTCCAGAGGGGGAAGGATGCCAGCCCCACCAAAGGCCTTACTCATGCCATTACACTTGGAAAGTTCTTGCTCAGAGACAGTGCACCATCGGATACGTTCCAGGCTGAGAGCTGCAAACACAACACCAAGAGAAGATACTATAAAACACGTTGTTGCCTTTGTAACAGAGTTTATCATTTAAAGGCTCCCAAAGAGCCAACCTCGCGTTCCGTTCCTCCTCCCAAAACGGAAAGAAACCAGGGCTCTTTCAACAGTGAGTCTTTAGAGATGGTTCCCATTTCCATTCAGATTAACATGAATACTGGAAGTTTTTGGACTGGAAACAGGATAGGCTCAGAATCAGATACTGAAATTCAATGGCATTTGTTTCTGACATAAGAAATATGGGTACCATGGAATAGGTCAGGGCATCCAGACTATTCTAAAACCTTCCAGAACACATCATGTTTTCTCCAGACAAAAGTGTTTAAAATGATTATTTAAAATGATAGGCTACAAAACCAAAGAGACTGTCCAAACACAACTCTGTCTCAAGCATTGCTAGTTAGTACCTGGAGTCCTGCCCCAGCTCTTTTTGGTCTGAACTAAAAAAAAAAAAAAAAAAAAAAAAAAAAAATTCTAGGGCACAAAAG
>WAAD01032682.1:0-11181 GCA_013389945.1 Fregata magnificens | reverse complement strand
GAAACAGCAAACTTATTAAAGAGCGACCCTTCAAATTAATTCCTCCATGAATCCTAATGGGTTAACTCACTGCCACAAGAATGCTTGAATTGAGGACCTAAGCCATTTCATGTTATGGGATGGTATTTTTCTCAAAGGAGATGTACAGTACTGCTATTTCTTCTTTGTGTAGACAAGCAGCAGGTACCAAATAAAGGACACTTGTTTCTCGTTTTCCAGTTACCCCAATGGCTGTCAGTTTCTACTCTATCACTCTTCAAAATACAAACTATCCTTTTCCTCCAGAAGCTACTGATGTGCTTAGTCTATCAAAAAATAATGCATTTTATGGACTAATTGCTGTCTCATTCATGAATCTCCCCATCGTGAGATTTCCTAGAGCAAGCTGAGTTTGGAGGTAATGGGTTCTGAGCGAGGTGGGTGCATAATAACCAAGCACCACAGATATTGAAACTTCTGACTGAAGTGACGTGCCCTCGTTCTGAGTCCTTCACAGAGAAGTAGGTTCTGATCTGCAGAATGGCGTTATGTGCAACCCAAAGTTCAGACTCTTTTCCCTCTCGGTCCATAAGGTACAGTAGAATATTGCCATTTTCATTCTGTTGCTGCTGTCTTACATACTTTCATGAAGATAGAGTGTAAATTTAAGCACAAAATGACTTTTTAGTCCTAGTTGTTTCCAAGTCTTGCACTGTATTCTCTAACAAAACAATCCTTGTTTTCTTTAGGTAGCTGTCCCATTTTAGCAATTTCTACAATACCCTCTCCTCTTACAGGATGAAATAGAGAACAGAAAATCATGTATGTTTTTGGCACACTGGATTTGGGCAAGAGCCTGGAAATCCCAGAATTGTCTAATTCCTGTTTGCATGCAGTCAAAACAAGGATGTTCAGTTCTTTTCCTAATCCAAGCCTCAAGCTTGCCTGTTGGTCAGGATCTGCTAGCAGTACCTTCTTTTCTCACCCTTACAGCTTGACTTTTCAAAGAAGCCAGATTTCTGCAGCTTCCATTGACCATCCTGGAGCTGTGTGTTTCCTGCAGTCAAGAAGTCAACTTCTTAGCTTTGTCCTCTAAATAAAAACAAAACCCTTGAATGATATTCTGGGTGTTCATTTTGATGCACAATATGGTCCTTAAAACTGAATGCTTAAGAAAAGTATGGAAAATAGTAAGCACACTGGAGTAAAGGGAAAAGCAAGGTAGTTCCCTGTGTCAGTCACAACTTGAGGCTCCTTTAGCTCCCTACTCCAGATTTGTGGATCAGTGTCTTCTACCTCCCAATCACTGACGTATTCCCACCCAGTATTTTACAAGATTTGAATGTTAAGTATCCAGGTTCTGAAAAGTGAAAATAATTACACACTCCCTGTAATACTATCCTTTAAGGTTAAAGGTCTACCCTGTGCTGACTTACAGCTAAGCAAAGCCCTATCGGGCTGTCTTTTATGATCCCCTCTTCCATCCCTCAGGAAATGATATTACAAACCTTCATAATGTGACTCTCCCTAGTTTGAATGGAGAAGCGGTTAATAGCATTAACATTGAAAGGATCAACAATGTAACCTGGCATCCAAAGCAAATGGTGAGGCAGTTTACATCTCAGGGTTGTAGTAACAGGCTTTTAGCAAATTGAGCCTGTTATGTACATTAATAAGTCTAGTCCATGTTTTTAAGGGGACAAATAAGAAACAGGCTTCGTATTACCAGAAAAAAATGAAAGCAAGCTCTTGATCCATACTGTAGTTGGGAAATCTGTTCACCCTGATAAGACATCCCTCCTTCGCTCCTTGAATTTTGAGAAACAGTCTTCTGAGTTTGAGTTGCCATACAAAGAGGAAACCCAAGCTCTTTTGCAAGTTCTGTGCGTACAACTGTAGCAGGGATGATAAGCACTAGCTGCTTCGGCTGTCAGCCCCTTCTAACAAACTGCTCTGTAATTGCCCAGAAAAGTTGGGAACCACCGAAGTTGAAGGAAACAGCCTGACTTATTACGGTGAATTGTTGCCTTTAATCCTAATCGCTTGGTGGAAGTTGGATTTGCATTCTGCCTTTATTCTTGCTTTGTCTAAAACTGACAGATTATTTTTCCTCCAAAATAATAAAAGGGCAAAAGTCTATCTTCTGATGTGGAAACCTTCTGCCTCTGACCTGGAATCCTGCATATGTACTTTTTACAGATTAAAAATAATATTGTATATAAAAAAGATTGAATAAAGAATGTCTTTAAGTGAAAAAGGTGCGTTTTGTGTCCTTTGCCTCCAACAGCAACCTCCTGTAGCATTGGACTGTGAAGCTGATCCTATTTCATAGGCTTGGTGGTGCTGCAGCTTTTCTTTCCCCTGAAGCTCTACTAGGTACTTTGTCAACTTAAACATGTATCAAGACCAACTATTGCAAAATTAAACCCCTGTACCCCTTGCTTGCTTTTAACAGGTCACTGTAGTGCTCAAATTTTTCTCAAGATGTAGCTAAATGTGCAACAGTTTGAGGCTGTTTCTGTGTGCTGTTGTGAAAGCCACCAAATCTCACAAAATTTTGAGATTTCTACCCTTTTATTAAATTTCTGTGAAAGTGGCTAAAAAGTTCGAAGATTCTTAGTGATGAGGGTAAAGGGGGCAGGCAGACAAGCAGTGCTACTAAATAAACTTAATTTTCTTAAGACACCAGGTTAAAACCCCAGCTTTTCTTGATACTAAATAGCTAATGAATTGGGCAATGAAGTCTGTCTATCCATTCCTCTGCCCTCTGTGAAAAGGAAGAAGTTTGTAATTGTTTAAATGTTCACAGGGAAATTAGTATGAGAAAATTGCTTCGAGTGAACCTATTTTCCCCCTGCACCTTTAAATTCACTGGAACTGCTGCTACAGCTCTCTGTTTTGCAGTACAGCAAGTGAATAACCAGATTTGCTTTCTGATTCACATTAACTGTAGATAATCCTTACTGTCTGACATCACCCATATTGCTCATACACAGTACCTTGTTCTCATGGTGTGCCATGACTGCCACCCTGTGCGTCCTGTTTCAGTGCTTTATATCCAGTGCCCAACCTTCCCAGGGTGCTTCTGCCTCAGGATGCAATGACCTCCTTCAGTATTATTCCATAAGAGAAAATTGCTTCCAAAGTTCCATAATTCAGTGCAACATATGACACCAGGCACACACCTGCTGTGCTGGTATGCCATCCATCTTGAGATCCAGTTACGCGTTCAGCTGTTGCTCCGTAGCTTTCCACACAAGTGCTGCGTGTTCATGATGCACCCAGCTTCCTACTGCAGTGCCACTACCAAAGCAGTGTCTTTTGCATCCATTGATCTTCCTGAGATGTGCTCAGCCCTTAAGCCACCTCATTGAAATTCATTTCTTGCATCAAAGCATGCTTGCTACCCCTATCCATGTCACACTGTCTCAGCCACTGAGCCCTAACACACAAAACCTTACCTCCTGCTCTAGTACTATCAAGCTCTCTATTCTTCGGTATAACATTTTGGCCAATACTGAAGGCTTCGTTACTGTCCTCACTGCTCTTCAAATGGGATCCCATCCTTTGTGGTTGCATTGCATTTTCTCTGCCTCTTCAATAGTGAAGTGTTTCACCCCTCTACTTCTACCTTTTCTGAAACAGACTTTCTTGCACGTCCTCTATCTGAGGACATATAGCGAATATCCACTTTTATTTCTCCTTTGGCACTCTGCCTGCGTGTCACTCCCCCTCTCCTTGCCTTGTAGACCCTGTGATTGTGTGTGCTCCTTCCTGGAGACCATGTGCCTGTCCTATGCATATTAATTAGCTGTACTTAAAAATCCTGAAATTAATCCTTAATGGGTTATTTTTAGCCTTCATCTTGTAGCTCTGGGAGTTGGCTTCTCTCAGTGCAAAGCCATAGGCATTCTGTGGGCTTTGGAAAGGAAACGTTACTCTTATTTGTGCCAATTCGCATGTGGGATGTGTGAAGGTTGGTGGTGGTGTGCTTTTTTTTTCTTTAACATGAAGAGCAGAAGTCTTTTTGACAACAATATTTCAGGCTGAGCAAACTCCCATGTGAAAAGGTTTGAGAAGAGCAGTCACTCATATAGCCAAACTACTTGCAGGTAAAAATTCAGGGAAGGGTTTGGGGAGGAAGAAAAAAGCACTGTGTGTCCATGTGTACCAACAGTTTCACTGTTTTCTTTTTTGCATGGTTTCCATTGTACAAGTAGTTATAGGCAACAGGTATGATGTCTGTCTGTTACCACATAAGCCAGAAAGGATGAGCTGCTGCATAACTGAGAAAATAGCACCTTATGTTGGTATGGGATCACATAGAAGTCCCTGTGAACTGCATTATGATGCAGCCACAAAAAGGAAGAATGCCCCTAAGTCATTTCTTCCACAAGCTGGTGCTGTGTATGTCTGCACACCCATCTCTTCACCAATCCATGCTGAAGCTTCAGCAAGGAAATCAGTGGAGGAAGCCCCAAAGAATACAAATGGATGCCAGCAGTCTGCTACATCACCTGTGACAGAGGCCTGTACACGGGTTCCAGGAAGTGAGGTGCAGGAAGATTTCTCATGTGGGCAGATAGACACATCCATGACTGGTGCGTGGATTGTGCCTAGCATTCCTGTGAATCCCTCTACAGAGCTTCTGGCTTAACTTGAACCATCTGTGAGGCCACAGAATGTATTTTGAAGAAAAGAGTCACTGAAGATGCAGAATTACTTGGGATACCAAAGACAAAAGTTTTCAGGGTAACCAGATGCTACTTTTTATGAGATATATTATTCTCCAGATGAAGGACATCTCATGTAACTGGACTGCAGTAATGTATGCAAGACTGCATCTTGATTAATTTGTCTTGAAAATATGAAGTTGAACACAAGAGTTGCACAGTGGATAAGGAACTGGATAAAGGAGAAACAATGAAGTATAAAATGGAGAAGGAAACTTCTAGATGTTTTAGTGAATGTCACTAAATCCTGGTACTAGGACAAATCTTCTGTAATGCAGCAGAAGAAAGTTAGGAAGAATTGTCAATAAAGAGGATGAAGGATCAGATAATCATGAGGCTTGGAACAGCAGAAGACAAAAGAAATTTAAAAAGTCAAAAGGCAAACTTGTTCCTCTGGGGACTAGGAATAAAACCTTTCACTATAACCTGGGATGTTGTCAGTCTGAAATCGTTAACGTTGAGAAAGACCTGAACGTATAGTCAGCCATAATGACAGAGATCACCGATGCAAGGTGAAGAAAAGCAAGTGAAAATAAAAGAATGGCTGCACTGGGTCAAAACTAAGGTCTGTCTAACCTAGCATCTTGGCTCAATGCTGACCAAGAGCAGATACCCACAGACGAGTAGAAAAATAAGTATGTATTGATACTTCACAAAAGTCCCCTGAAATGATCTGCAGCTTCCTGAGCCATAGGTGGTATCTTTGTATTTAATAGCCCTTGACATACAGGGAGGGGGGGATGTTCTTAGGAATTAGTCCAGTCACTTACTGAATCAATGGCAACTGTTAGTGTGCAGAACAAGCACTGCCAAAGAGCCTCATGATGTTGGCAAAGCATGCATGCATCAAAAGGGTATTTCTGATGAAACTAAAAAAGTATCAGTGTTGTACGAAGCAGGATTAACATATCTGAGATGTGGTGTATGGGTCTGGTCACCCATATTTAGGAGGGCTTGTCTCAGTGGAACAGGTGCAAGACAGGTGTATTTAGACTTACCAAGGAATGGAGAGTTTGTGTCAAGAGAAGTGAGAAGAAGAGTTTAGCCTGGCAAAATGGAAGACTGACAGAGGGGATAACTGCTGTGCACAACACATGAAGTGGTTGATCATCCTGGGAGAGAAAAAAGCTGGTTTTCCTGGAGGACAAACCTGGCAAAAAAACCCCACACAAATTGATACCTGCAATATCTGAATAATTTCTGACGAGGTCCTAGAAGTAGAAAACATGTTGATCTGCTGAAGAAAAGGATGATGTTGTGTGCTTGCCTGCAATTTCAGGTACCTGAATCAAGGATATAGGAGGTCCCTTCCTGTCCTACATTCCAGATCTCCTATGGGAGCTCTGTATTCTAGGGCTGAATTTACAAAAGCCCTTTCCTTTGTGCTGTTATCTGTTTCTAGTGCAGAGCAAGTGTAAAATGCCATTGGATCAGAAAAAAAAGCCTTTCTTATCTACATGGATGGGAGTAATTGGTTCATGTTTGCTATGCTGGTTGAGTAATGATGAACAGAAAATCATCAAAATACTTGCTATTAAGTTTTCTAACATGGTTATCCGATTAGCTTTCACCACTAGATTTGCTATTGGCTGAATCAGAAACAGATTGCAATGTGTTGAAACACAGTGCTATCAACATAGGACACCAATCTCTTTTATGTAAAAAATTGTTATTGAACAAGAAACAAGGAACAAGCAATATGATACTAAAACAGAAAAGAGTGGTGCAGCCCATAAATAAAGTCCTTTGTGCAATGATTCTTACACAGCAAAATAAGTAAAGATCATCAGTACCCTCAGAGAGAGAATCTCTGAAGATACCATCTGTTGCATGCACTTGTATTCTCTTTTTCCCATATTTGTATATGCAGATTTCTGTCATAAGCTCATCTTATCCTTTATTTGGGTACATATCCCATTATTACTTGAGGTGCTTTATGTCTGTGGGTTATTTCTATACTAATTAATGTTTATATCAAGGGATTTCCCTGACAGTTCTCTGGCATTTTTGCAAGTGTACTCTTAGATCTGCACTGATACATGGTTATGCATTTTGAACACTTTAGCCAGGCAAATAATTTTGAAGAATCTGTACATTATTGCTGTTAGTATGCTCAAATCTTAGAACCAGTGTTACTTGGGCAACCAGGTATATCAAACTAGTACTATAGCCTGCTAAAACCTTATGCCAAGCTCCTGTCAACTTAGACACTGTATTCCTACTTGTGCCACAGCAAGGTTAGGCTTTCAGGTTCTCATTAGATATTTTTCAGCTGAAGTGGAAATTTCCCGCAGGAAACGAATCCCCAAAATCTTTGCATACCCACCAGTCATCAACTTGTGGGATTAATTGCTTTCCTCTGAAGCAGACTTTGATGGGTTCAGTGACAAGAGGGAGAAATTTACTGCCACATCCAGGAGACAATGTTACACTGATTTTTAATTAGCTTAAATAATACACGAATACTGCCCTTCCAGGTGTGCAGCCTAAGTAAACCTTTCTATATACTGCCTCTGATTTCCTCCAGTTACTGCTCATGCTATTTCTTAATAGAGCAAAAGTCTATGGGAAAAACACGTCAACCCCTTCACAGAGCACACAGTGTAGCCCTGGAGATGTTCCCTCTGAACAGGTTATGTTCAGTGCCAGATGCTTGTTAGCTGCATCAGACAGATGCTGTGCCTGCGTCCATATTTTACCCCTGCAGTAGAAATTCCTCTGCCAGCTTGAGCTGT
Source organism: Fregata magnificens (assembly GCA_013389945.1). Taxonomy (NCBI): domain Eukaryota; kingdom Metazoa; phylum Chordata; class Aves; order Suliformes; family Fregatidae; genus Fregata; species Fregata magnificens. The sequence goes on along the minus strand of WAAD01032682.1, from coordinate 3,734 downwards.
CGGGAAAGGGCACTGATGTGGCTGGCTGTACTCTGGTGCTGGTACCACCTTGCTCACCACTCTGCTTATTGTTGTATTCTGTGTTCAAGGCATATCCTGGCTAGTCAGCCCAAAATTTGAAAGTCATGATTTGGTTTCAATAATAGTATGAGACTAACTTCCAAAATGGTGACATTTGAACATTAGGTTCAAATGTCAGACACTCATAGCCTGTCTCCCAAATGCTGAACATCCTTTGCCCACTTGCGTGTGTAACCCCGATGCAGCTAACTGACCAGGATGTGCTGCAAAGCCCCCTGTTTCAGGAGCCAGCAAGGCTCAGCAGACCCAACCAAGCGCAAGGGACACAGCAGTCTGCCCTGAACAGATTAGGAAATCAACACAAAGGGTGGTGGCGAGTTTGTGATGTGGGCCATGAATCGTGGCTGTGAGGAGCCTTCTTCCTGGAGGGGAGCAAACATGCCTGATAGGGAGGGTCTGGTAACATCTGTGGACTCTGTGGGATTTCAACTTGCTCCTGTTGAGAAAGGACTATAGTTTAGTTTTTAGCTGCTTGACAACCCCAATTTTTCAAAAACTCTGAGTCAAGCTGCAAGAATTATGAGATTGCTTCTAAAGAATAAGTTTGAGGGTCTTTTTCTGTGTCTTCAGGTTTTGGTTTTTTTTATCTTGAGCCTTTGGGTCACTCATAGTTTATATTTCCAAGCCCTTCCCTTCCCTTTTCTTCCAGAATGATTAAAAACACCCTTAAAAATAAAAGAAAAAGAAATTTGGCATATTTCCCAATCTGGCAGAGGTTCCAGCACTTCATACCAGTGTCATGAAATAATGAAGAGTGGGCACTGCTGCATTTAAGCTCACCCTGAGCACTGCTACAAATGCCAAAGTAAGGGCAACTTGCTTTATAGAAAGCAAATTTTTTTAAACTTAAATCTGATATAGTCACGGATCTTCATTCCCCAGACACACCAGTCAATTTCTCCTGTTGACTGCTCTGGTTCAAGCACAGAAAATTGGCAACATCCTGTTTTTAGTGAGACAGCTCACAGTAACAAAGGACAAAACACAACACTGAATAATGTGACATCCAGGTAAAATGTTCTGTGATATAAATGTGAGTCCCACAATTACTTTGGGTTCTTGCACTGATCTTTATACAGGCAGGTTTATTTTTTCCACTCCCAAGTGAATAATGAACGTGATTCATACACTTGGCCTTAACTCCATCACCTGTAGTTCTTTGCCACTCACTGCAGGAGTGCTGGAGGCAGAAAGGAAGGAAGACACTTGGGGGTTTTTTAAACCCTGTGCTACGTATTTGTCTGTATAGAGCGGCCCATGTAGACTTCCAGTGTATTAACCAATTTGTCCTTAGACAGGAATGGTAAGCTAGACAGTGGCACTCTGGGTTTGGGAGATTCTTCCAGATGCTACCTGGGCTGTGCTCTGGTTGTTCTGTTGTCACAGCTAAACATGGCATTACGCCCACTTGAGCAATCTTTAGAGGATGAACCAGAGACCTTTTCTTGAAATAGATGCATCAAGCCATTCCCCTAAAACAACAGTGTGAAATTTTGGATTTGTAAGAGGGGTTGCAAAGCACTCAAGGATTTTAGCAGGAGAGGAGGTGAGATGAATACTTGCATGAATACCGGACATGATATATCAGAGTTAATCCTTTGGCTCTGTTCGTCTGACACCCAGTAGTAGGCAGCCTGCACCAGCAACCTTGCACTGTGTTATTTGTGATAAAAGTGCAGGCTTTGTGAATACAGAAACTCAGCAGTCAGAATATTAAATTGGACTTCACAGAGCAAGTGGGGGGGAACTATCGCTGAAGATACCATCTTGTGGTAGTAAGAGGCACAGACCAACAGAGCCAGCAGATTTAAATTGTGTGAAGCAAGCATCAATCCCATCGAACAGCTGATCATAAACTCCTTCCTTTCCAAGCAAAGGATGCCACCGAGGAGTAAGTACTAGGCTCAGATCTCACTCTGCCCGGTCTGTCTTAGCCCAGGAGCTGCAAGGAGGGTACACACAAGAAAAATCACAGGTCTATACTGCACTCACCCCACCCAGCGGTCGGTCCATGACAATGCTTGTCCAAAACACCTTCCCCTGTGAAAGGATGACGAGATCAAAATGCAGAGCTGGTCCTTATACTGGGATGTCACCCAGATCTGCCCGGTGGCCACTTTCCGGCTGCCTTTCCACTACAGCAGGAAGCTTTGCCCTCAGTACCTCTGCCACCAGCAGCGTGGGCCCTGATGTCCAGCACACATTTCAGAGCACAGCGCATCTGCCTGCTCCCTACTGTTCCCACAGCCTAAGTCCAAGCACAGAGACACTGGCAGTACAGCCAGTTGGAGGAGATCCCAGCTAGGGTCTACGTCCTGCAGTGGGACCTGGGTCAATTTGCAATCTACTGCAGTGCATGTTGTAAGAGCTAACCTGTTGTGACATTTTCTTATTTCCCTTCCCTCATTTATAGCAACGCCATGAACAGAGAGTACAAGGTAAATGAGATCATCGTAAAAATAACAACTTTCTCTCTGTAAATGTATACCTAGTAAATTTAAGAGGGCTGAGGAAAAGTCCCTAGAAGCAAGAAAACTTGAACCTGAAAAATGAACACCTCAACCACTTCTTACAGGCAAAACCTACCATGCTGTGCTCAGTGTCTTGATTATTCCTTGTGGCTGGCCAGGAAGACCACATTGCTCAAGCAATACCTGTCTGCCAGAGTTTATTTCAAGAGCCTCGTAGACAAGAGACATCAATTGCAAGATGGACCAAAGGAAGCCTGCCATGAGAGTGACTGTCTTGAACATAGCAGTGGGTATGCACTGCTCCTTATGTCATCAGCATTTAGAAGTAAAGTGTGTAGAAAGCCCAAGTACATGTAAAAATCCAGCAGGCTTTTGGTCTAGATTAATTAAAAAGCTTACATACCTAAAGTTGCATGTGGGATTATCAGAAAAATGTGTATCTAGCTCCTTATGAAATCACCGCATTGAAAAACTTGAGAGGCAAGTATATTTGAAAAAGAAAGTAGCATGTAATGAGAAACTGAAGATGGTCCATTCATGTAATTTTTTTACATAAAAATATGAAGGGATAAGGTGATTACAGAGTATATAAGTACCTTCACTGGGAAGAACTTCAGAGTTCTCAAAAGCTTTTTATTCTAGTAGAGAAAGCATAACAAAAACTCTTTGGCAGCAGGCTGGCCAACCTGGTGAGGCGGGCTTTAAACTGAAGGACTCGGGGGGTGAGGTCCAAAGTGGCAATGCTAGTGCCATCACGTCCAACAGGGGAATAAGCCAGGCCAACCAGAGCAGCAACAAAGGTGCCTTAGCTGCCTCATGAGATGACAATCAGAAGACCAGCCACCTCAAGGGTGTTTATGGCTATAGTGGATCCTCGTGCAACCCTCCAGGGAAACCTGCATGCTCAATTACCTCTCTGAAATGCCTGTACACCAACGCACACAGCATGGGGAATAAACAGGAGGAACTAGAGATCTGTGTGCAGTCGCAGGGCCATGGTCTCATTGCAATTACAGAGACATGGTGGTATAGCTCACATGACTGGAATGCTGTCATGAATGGGTACNTCAACCACCCTGGTATTTGCTGGAAAAGCAACACGGCGAGGCACACACAATCCAGGAGCATTGAGGATAACTTTTTGACCCAGGTGGTGGAGGAGCCAACGAGGCGAGATGTGCT
>WAAD01032679.1:11959-28732 GCA_013389945.1 Fregata magnificens | reverse complement strand
AACCTCCCCAGTGCCCTGAAATCCCTTTTGATTGCCTTAGGACTGTAAATTACATACTGTAATACAGATCTTCATACTGCATTTCTTCTTATAACTGTGCCTAGTAAAAACATTCCTTCATTTTTAATAACTTCAACAACAAATGAAATAATATAATAAATACACGAATCTCCTTCCTCCTTGTTTATGTGCTTTTCAGAGAATTGCTTTCGACCTTCATTTTGCTGAAACTCACAGAAGCTAGTAATTAACACACCACATGTGTTATGGCTGAATGCTATATAATACTCTCATTTTCATACAGTTCAGTTCCTGTAGCAGAGACCTGCTACACACCTGCATGCCTTCCAGGAAACATACCCCCAAAAAACACTGCACAATAATAATTCTGATCACTTATAATTGTTTATGAAACAGTAAAAGATTACCTACAGCTTTTGCAAGGCAATATCTAAGATACCACAGCTATTTGTCATCCTAAGTACACAGAAAATCTGTAGTATCAAAAAGACACCATAATACATAATTATTTCCAGGAATAACTTTATTTTGAGAATGTCTATATGCCTGGTAAATAAACCCTGTTAGTATATGTGGTGAATCTGGAATAGAAACCAAGCTTTTGAAGAGGCATTTCTACAGCTTTATTGTATTTGTCTTCAGTTTTAACCTAGAATTCTCTTATATTTTGATATTTTATACAGCTACATATGAAGATGTTATTCTCGTGGAATCCTAGAAGTGTTGGTTGGAAGGGATCCCCGAAAGTCATCTAGCACAACTTTCTGTTTCAAGAAGGCTGATGCCAAAAGGGGATCAAGGTAGCCATGATTTTTTTTTTTTCTTAAATAATTGAAATGAATTGTCAATTCAGAATTTTTAAAATTCCAATTTCAATGGAAACATTGCTTGACATTTAATGTTTGAAAATGTCACTATGCATATTTTACATAATTTTCCTCAAGGTTTCAATCAGACAATTTTTTCTCCAGTGGTTCAGTGGATTTATTTTAACAAAGCAAGGTATCACATGCTGTTTTTAATTAATACAATTGTAAATTATTAGAGGCTGTCATTTGTAATTTTTCTTCTAATCATATTTTTTTTTGCATCTTCTCCTAAGCTTTTATTTACATCTTCTCCTAAGTCAACATATAAAGTGTCTGGCACATTTATGACATTGATTGATCTTTACATAAAATCCAGCAGATGAAGTTTGGTGGGGAAAAATTTTTGAATCTAAGAAAGGAGAATTAGACTTGTCCAAAAATGGACATTAACACTCCACAGCTGAAGACAGTGCAACAAAAACATCTCTTCTAAAGGCCAGAGGTTACACCTTGTTCTTCATTAGAATAACTTTGTAATACTTTTCCAGGTAATAGTAGACTTAATATGAAACACCTGTATCCAGGGGGATCCTTGAGAAGAGTAAATCCATAGAGGACAGTTGGTTCATCCCTGTGCTGTAGTAATCCAGACTAGAGCAATTCTGCTAATGTGGTTTTTTAAGACCACATATTGCATTAAAGCGTAGAGAACGAAAGTGAATTAGAGTACTTGCTAAAGTTACTACAATATTTATGAAATATTTAATATAATAGAGCTTAACTCCCTGTTGAATCTCATTTCATTGTATCTACAAAGTCAGTAGAGCACTCTAACATCTCTAGGTACCTCCCTCCCAAATACCTCTTACACTTGGATTGATTTTAAGCATGATACAGATAGCAGTAGGACTATTCATGTTCTTAAAGCTGAGAATATACTTATGTAAGGAGTGAGGAATCTTTCATAATGCAGTATTTATGAAAGGTCAGAAAAGCATGTTTCTTTAAAGAAGAATTCAGATGACAAAGGAAAGCAGACCTTTAATTTAAGTATGACAGTGCCAATATCTCTGATTTCTTATCTTGTGTTCAAATACAGTCAGCAGTGTAATATGTAATAGCTCACAACGTTGGAGACCCCTAACAATCCCCAAAAATGGAAAGGGAAGAATAAACTAGAAAGGTTGCATAAATATCAGAAATTCATTATCTTTATCTGCTTGTTAGATTAACATTAGTTTAACCCTAATTTTTCTCCTGTGTAGGGTGATACAAATGATTGCTTTTCATTATTAGAGCACATTTTCTTCTCATCAGTTGCTGCCCTTAACGAAAGAACACTCCCCTCTAGCACACAGATTAAATCATTTTAAGTTGCAGCATAAATAAGTGCCTAGAAGATGTCAGCTGAAAATCTTAGTTATTTCCTAAAGCTGCAGGTGCTAGAATTGGTGTAATGAAGTAGAGACAGCTGCAGCCACAGGCTCCGACCAACTGGAATATGTCTTCAGAGTGACATTGAGCGTAACAAAACCTCACTATGTTTACTTCCAAGAATGTTATCGCTGCAGTTTTAAAAACGGCATAAATCAAGAGACGTGCTCACAAAGTATAGCTGAAGTCACATTATCTTTATTATACCCCTATATATTTTCCTCATTACAACCTGAAATATGTTGACATAACCGTTCATACTCATGTATAATGTAACTAATAATTACACTGCCAGAAAGAAAAATGAGAACAAAAGGTATTGGAAGGCTGGAATTAATCAAACAACTGACCCATTGGGTTATGACCAACTAGAGTAGTTGAAACTTTAAAATCTCAGGTACAGGTAAATCGTAATAAGTCCTTATGAAACTAGCAGAGAATAACAGATGAGTCATTGTCACCTACAAACCTTTTCTTCAAAAAAATTGCATGTTGAATTCTGTTTTGGTTTACACCAGTGACACCATCCTTTGTTAAGACTGCCACATAGGAGAAGAAAGATAAATTGAAAAGCTTAACGTTACAGATATTGAGTACTCAAGGTTCTGTTCTCTTTGCCAGAGACTTCATGAGAGATCTGGTTTTATTTTTATTAGAACAAACAAACCAGTTTGTGATATATGTGATCACTGGCAAATAAAAACTGGTTGCAAGACAACAATTATTTGGAAGATAACAAACCTTCACAAAGACTTGTCTTCTTTAATATTTTTTTTCAGTTGTATCATAATCGCTATCCATTATGAAATAATTCTGCACTCACAATCTTGGACCCAGCCCTCTTGTGTGAAGATAGAGGACCTGATGCTGTGAGGTGCTGAGTGTTCACCTTAACACTGCTGACCAATCTGAATGGTCATAACCACAAATGGTTAATGTAGGACTTTTAAAAGCACTTAATAGTGACTTAGAATTTACCTAATTCTATTTGTCAATGAGCAAATTGTGGTTTAGCCATTAGCCTTCTAATTTTTTCTGCCAGATAAGAGATTCAGAAATTGGTAAAATCCATTCCGGGGCTTATTGTTGCTAGACAGATCCAGTTGATGTTCCTAAACTCATCTTCACATTATTTCAACCCATGGAGGCGGCCACTTTTATTCTACACATTTCCAGCTTAACGCTTAGGTCAGTGTAACAGGTAAGAGAGTGAGTAGCCCCTTCCTTCCCAGCTGTCACAGACAATTCTGTAGATTTTATTCCTATAGGATATTCCATAGAAGGAATTTATATTCCACAATCCTGGCACTCCTGGTACATCTGGAATTTTGACGTCAGTGTGGGATGGAGGGGAAGGGAAACAAAGGGGTCCCAAATTAGTGTGTGTGGTTTCTAGAACAGAAGTGGAAATAATGCAGAATCAAATTAAAACTCTTGAAACTTCAGTTCCAGGGTAGAATGTAGCACTGTGCAAACAACCTTGAATCCAAATGGAAATCTGCTGTGATTTTGCACCAGAACAAATTCTTTTGAAATACTGCTTTTCAGCAAGGTTTGTGGACATTTATGCATTTTCAAAAATGAACTTCATTCATGACCAGAAAAAAAGAATGAAAAGAAATGCGCAAAACCACGTGAAGATTTTCTGCCTTTTACTAATATTCAGAGTTTATGCACTGCCAGCAGTGACACTATATAAATCCTAAAAGTAACTGATGAGTCTTGGCCAAACAACAGTGACTAAGAACAATAAACGGTTATATAAAGAGTTATAACTGTCCTTTTGGCCAGACGGGAGTTAGAAAGATAAGATACAAAAGGAAGAGTTTACACTGATGGCCACCTGAAGCTTCACAGATGTCCCTTTTCAGCCATTCAGAACTTCAGAAGTCACCACCCCGAATTTCACAGAACTAACAGGAATAAACAGAGTCACCTACTTCCAACATACACTTTTGTGAGATAAAGGAAAATGTTAAGTAAACCTACCATAGATTTTTCATTGCACAGCTAAACATTTCCAGTCTCATATATTAAGTAACAGAAGTGCACGGCTTGCCCCCTTCCCATATTTTACAGAAGCTTCCAGTAAGGAATAGTCTTTTTTTTTTTAGATTATTTTTCCATATTACGGTTCTCAACATGTGGGGCCAGTATCATAATACAATGGGAATCATTAAAAAAACCCAAAAAACAAACCACAAACCTGTCTGACTTCAGTAGTGTAGAGCTACTAGCTATTATTAGGGTACAAACTGTTTCATATATTAGAAGGTGAAAAAAAAAGAGTCTGTATCTTCTTTAACTGCTCCAGTAAAGACAGCCTTTCTCCTACTAAAAAGTAGGGCAAATTCCACATCTCTACAGAATATCAACTGATCTCCTTCAAATTCGTCCTAGTCAGTAGACCTGTTCTGAGCTTCTTTTCCTACTGTCTCTTTTTGCCTCTGGACTCAGCAGCCCCTATGTCCTGTTGGTGCAGATTCAAGGAAGGAGCAGAGGAATTTTCCATCTCCTTCTCAAAGTATTTTCACTTTGACTTCTAAGTAAGCGCAATAACCAACTGTCTTCAGCGCTTCTCTAGGTTATCCTGTCCCGAGTAAGTCTCTTACATCAAAGGAAAAAATGGCAATTTATATCAGTCACTGATCCAGCCCAGTATATTTGAAACCTTCATGGGTTAATCATATACTTAATCATAACGAAGCTAAAAATGCTGTTTTAACAACAATAAATGATTAAGCAATAAGGACCACATTATGGGAATTTCCCTGGAGACTATTAGATGGCTGGAAGTAGTTGATGGCTTGATTTAGTTTAAAATATACTCTTTTTAGGGTTATTTTTCTTTCCCATTCTATATGTATAATTTCACTAAGCTAAGCATCATGCAGTACATCTGGCATTTTGAGGGAATTAATTCCCAGTCCATTAGCTAAGAGGGAATAAATCATATATTTGCTAAAATCACAGTCCTCAGCACTATGAGTAGCAAAAGCCCTACACACTGTAAGAATTTTCATTCTGTGTACTCAAACTCACACACACACACACATAAACATGCAGTTAACACCTAAATCAGGAAAAAATCTTTCTATGTATATGCCTATCTGAGGATCAGAATGATGTCACTAGATTTGGTTATTGCCTCCTTGGAGGAACAGGAAATGTATACTCCTTTGCACATAGTGTGCTCCGAAATAGTTATCACTCCAAATGCAGGGAGCTGACAGCTGGTCCTTGTGGTAGGTGCAGTAGCAGAATTTTGCAGATGTTAACACTGAAATTTTTGTTAAATCCCTGCATATTCAGATATTATATTTGGGGACATTTACAACACTTGTTAAAGACATCTGGTTGGTTGGTGTCAATTGCTTTGAATTTTTTGTTGTTTTGTTTTTTATGAAATATGAGAAAGGAATCCTGCCAATTACAGAAGTGGAAATGTAAAGTACTCACAAGCACACTATTTAAGCATAAATCTGCCTCATAAAGCCTACTGTGACAGGCTACCAAGCCTACAGATGTCAGGGTCTCTAGGTCAAAAGACAGCAGTGACTGCCCCATGCAGTGGGTCACAAGGCTCCTAAAGCCAGGGAGACCTCTAAGACCTGTCCCTGCCGTTCCAAAGCCCCCTGCCAAGCCATCAGGCTGTTGATCCTATAGCTTGAAAAATAACTTGAGACATTTCTTGCAGTGGACACATCCCAGGAAATCAGGGTTCCCTGCAGCTAAACACTCATCAACCTGTCTCAGCTGGTCCATGTGCCTCATTTTAATGGATGAGGGGATAAAAAGTAATTTTTGTATCAGGTTATCTGGGAAAGTAACATCTTATCCTATTTCCAGAATTCCACAGACTTTCATTGTGCATATTAAATAAACACAGGAAAAGGAGACAGAATAATGTCAACTGAGAATGCATCATTCTAGTAATGAGTACACACATAAGCAGTACCAACCTTTCATCGGAATAATTAGTTCTTCTCTGAAGATGCTTGGGCTTAGCAGATAACTTTGATCCAGTCATATTTGTAAACATACACATAGAATACACTACACTTAATTTATCTTTTCAACCTGAGAAATGCAGGTCTTCACATATCTGACCTCCATTTAAGATAATATATATTTTTTATTCATTCAAACCATGTCATTTCACAAAATTCTTGGCTAGTTTTGCTTTGCTCTTCACTGAATTTCCATACGGAAACCCCCTTTTAGGAAACCAAAACTCAAAACAGTCCTGAAGGAAGCAATGTGGGTGAGCAATCTGCCCTTGAGCTACACTGGGTTGTAACATTTCTCCTGCTTGGAAAAAACTCATTTCCTCTTCTGATTGCCACTTTATCCAGCTATTTTGTGTCATATTCTTAGGGCTGTTGTATGGTGGGTTCTGTTACATGCGTTTGAATTGCTGTTAAATATTAAAAGGGTTAAAAAAAAAGTATGTTGTTACCACACAGTAGAAAATCTGGTCAAATTTCTTTTTGTGTGTGTATACATATTTGTATCAGAGTTCTTCCTTTGAAGAGCACTGAAGTGTGTATGCATGACCACATGCATGTAACAACTGGAAAGATTTTCATCATTAATTACACCTCTAAACAATTCAGAAATGCCTGGAGGACAACAGGAATTAGATGAAATAGATGAAAAGAATAAAGGAAAACAGCAGGGAGAAAGAACCCTTTGTAATTCTCTCTCACTCATTTTCTATGTATTATAGCTCTAATTACTTCCGTGATGATAAAAAGAAGACATGCAGGAAAAAAAAATATGCATGTAGTAGGAGAGGAGGGTCTCAAAGTACATATAAACTTAGTCATAATCAGCATCTTTGTGGAGCAGGCTGATCACTCTTGTGTTAGTCTGCAGGAGCAGTGCTGGGTGCCCATCCTTGAACAAGGGGGGACACACTAGGCCAATGGCTGTAGCTGGGCTGCCAAGGACTGTCTCGTGTCTATATTGCTTTAGGATTAAGCCCCTCTGGAGTAGCTGGAGAGGTCCAGAACAGTGCCAGAATATAAGTTCCCAAACAAATAGCGGGATCCAGTACTTGAACTTGTTCTCTCCCTTATTTCTTAGCAGTGTAGGTACACCAGTGTGGCTCAGCCACAAGAGACACATATCTTAGCCAAGTATGAAAAGGATGGCAAGTAAGATAAAAACAGCCCTTAGATGAATGGTAAGAGTTTCATCTGTATTGTGAACATACTAAGGAGTCGCTCATATGACCTAGCTATACAGAGAGCACTTGAGTAGTGAAGGGCATCAAAGAATCGAAATAAATGTATCAACACCCAAAGCCGAGTTCAAAAGGAGGCATAGAGTGAGTGGCAAGTGCTGTGGTGAAAACTCCCAGAGAAAGCAATGGTTTCTGAATTTAAAAAGGCAAGTGACGGAGAGTAGGCCTGAGTATTGTAATAATGAGATACACCACCCTCCAAAANTTGCAAGCAAAAGCAACCATGAGCTATTTTAACACCTTTCAAAGTACTTTTTTTCAGAGGAAGCTTGGCCATAACACCATTTTTGGCCAGTGTGCTTTTTTTTTTGGCAGGGCGGGGGGGCAGGGGTATGGCTGGAAGGGAAACTGCAGCCTGTAAAATGATAAATAAGCAAAACTTTTTTATGAGAGAATGCTACATAAACTTCCACCATCCTTACATTTCATACAACATTCACACCAATCGTGGAAATTTAGCAGAACTTCATTAAGCCTCAAGCTTTATTTTTTTTCTTTGTTGCTCTTCAAAAACACAGTAGATGTGAGGATAAAAGATGATCACTTGATTTACAATTGGGCCTAGGAAAAGGCAGAGAGGGTTTTATTAGAAAGCAATATATTTTTGCAAAATAACAGTTTCAAAACCATTTTGTGCAAATTCAACTTTCTACAGTTGTAACGCAAATATTGTTAATAATGTTCTTCTAATCTGTCAGCTAATTGTATGCACTTAAAAATAAAAAAAGAGAAAACCCGCATTCTGGCTTACCTGTAGCTATCCCCAGTTTCCAGCAGCTGTACTAGATTCTTCTTTCTAGTCCATCCTTAACAATGCTTACTTATACATTGCCCATAAATGATTTTTTTAGAACATTGACTTTTTTTTCAGATAGTGGGACATTACTGAATAAATACTTCTCATTAGATCCTATTGTCACTATTATTTTTATTCTATCACCATGAGGAAAAAAAGCCTGACTAGCACAGTTTCTTTCTGGATTATGGAACATATTCTCAGTGGAGAATAACACTAGTATGTTTATCAGTCCAGTATCTCAGTAAAATTGAAAGACATTCATTCCGCCCCCCCCCAAATTTCAGGAGAGTTAAATAAAATATTACTGGTCATTTCTGTCTCAAAGTTGGATTTTTCTCAACCTTCTCTTCAGTTATTCATTTCTTTTGGATTGAACCTTTACTTTGCTGGAAGTGTTTGCTGGTTACTTTCATGTTTGCACAAACTTCTACTGGGGAGGAGCAGCCTTTTCTCTTCTTGTGAGTGGTTTTGTCCTGCTGTTTCATATCGCAGCTGCTGTTTGCTGGTGGTCTCTGCTGCTGCTTCTCCCACATTTGCTTCTGGTTTCTGGAGCTCTCCCAACAAAGTGGGGAAAAAAGTAAATGTTTACCCTTCTTCAATTTTTTCTTTTTTTGGCGAGGGGGTTTACTTGGATTTTTTTTTTGTTTCTTTTTACTCATTTAGTCACTGTTCAAGCTGGGTACCTTACAGATGAGTGAGAATGATCTTCAACAAATATGCGTCATACAGCATTCCAGCATATGGGGTTTTTTTGCAAGTATTTGCAATTAGATATAATCTACTGCATTCCAAATTCAAAAATAATTATTATTCAGAAACACACTTTTATGAGCTGTGGATTCAGGTAGAATAAGGAAGTCAGACTCAAACCTGTATTAATTTGGGGTACGGTTTAGAGTTTGGCTTTGAGGCAAAATTAAGGTTAGGTTTCAGGCCTGTCTTCATACATAACAGTGGCAAAGTCACATACAGTTTCTTCCTTCTTGGAGCACAATCTGATGAAAACAGAATTTGGCTGTGTCCAAACTGGAGCTATAAAAGAGGCCCCTTCTAATTTTGGATTTGACCAGGGATCAAAGCCACAGTGGTGGGTTTGATGAGCAGAGCCAGGGTTTGAGCCACAGAGTGTTCACATTTGAGCCTTTCTCCCTGATATTGGAAAGATTTGGATATGAGGTTCTGGGTTTGGCCCATCTGTATCAAGGAATGATAGTGAACCTCGCCAGTGGCAAGACAAGTCTCTCCTCAGCCCACTTCAATTCAAACAGAACATATTCAGTAAATTAAAACCACTAAGCAACAGGAAAGACTTTTAAGTGAAGAAATAGTAATCATAGAAACATCCTATGCCGGATCTCCAGCTGATACAATGGAGCATTTTGCCATCTGCGTCATCATTTACAGAAAATGACAGCAATTTTACCACCACCTGAGTCTATGGTAAAACTTTAATCAAATCACATTCTCAGACTCAAAGACCATTGAAAATTGTGGCCTCTGACTGAGACGTGGGTGAAGAAACTTGCTTCCCAAAAGTGAGGTGGCCAAAGAATCTCTAGGGAGTCTCTTTATAGATGGATACCAAACAAATACAAATATTTATGTTTAAATTCTTTAGCGAAGAGTTTTTATCTCATGCTTTCTAAATTGCTCACCTATATAAAATGCTTTCAACTAAAGAGAAAATAATCTTTTTACTCATCTATATCGATCATAACTGTCCTGATATTTGTTTCAAGCAATTAAGGGAAATCCAGTGGTGCAGGAGAACCTTCTATGACTGAAGTACTAAGTCCAGTTTCTGGTTCTGCCAGAGATTTATTTACCTTGCAACCTACAGCAAAATGCGTAGTTTCTCTGTACCTGAAATTTTATATTTCATTCACCTTTACTTTTTTTACCCACTTTATAATTCCACTCAAATATATGTGTTTTCTAGGATAAATAAATATTTTCAGTGAGGACTTTTCTGAGGTAGCTGGAGTCTGGAATGGAATTTCTTCTTAAAGCCAGGAGTTGCCTACAGTTCAACCATCTTCTTTGACTGAGGCTTGGAATAAGGTTGAAGTTTCTACATATGAAGGGATTTCAGTCTTGGTTTACCAGATACTGAGGAAATACCTTGTTTAATGGGATACTGAGGGTACTCCCCAGATTTTAAAAGTTGAATGGTGTCCATCGTGTTTTCCCCTCTGCACTGCCTCATTGAAACCAGCTCAGCCCTTCCACTCTAGTCTCTCTTCACCACTACAGAACTTCCCAGTGGCAGCCAGTCCCCATTATCTTTCATGAGAACTATACCCACCATCCACGTGGGAACTGTCCACCCAGTTCCCATTATTCTTCCATGTGCTTCTGAATTCAGATGTCTCACCCAAACCACCTTTCCATCCCCATTGTCCAGTTTGTCCTGGCTTCACTGGTTCTTAGACCAATGTGCTTGGAGAGGTGCAGTCTCCCTTCAAGTCCTCATTTAATTTCAGTTTACTGCTTATGGTTGTGCAGTTTTTCTCTCTGAGTCTCACTTCTCGAAAAGACAATCCAACCTTTCCTCCATTCACCATTTCAGTCCTTCAGGTTCTTTCTGTCTTATATTGGTCTCAGGCCCCCATTATAGTATTAAATGGCTCTTGTCCCGGCTGCATATGAAGAAAAGAGATTTTTCCTCCACACAGCACTGGTACAGGAGAGCAAGCTTTTTCCTATCATTCCAGACATATGCTGCTGCACATGAAAATTCAGGAAACTCTTGTTCATCCCCAAGACGTATGATAGTCATATTGAAAAGTATTAACGTCACAGAGTTAAAATTAATTTGGCTCTAATTTAGGCATTTAAAAGTTAGTAAGTTAGTTCTCTGGCATATTCACTATAAATTCCCATCTCAGTCTAAAACAGATCATCACTTTGCCCAATGATAGGTCCTTCTTACCAATCACAAGGATACAGGAATGTTGCATAGGAAAGATCAGAAGTTTTTAAACAAATATGTTTGTTTAAAATTGGGGCTGGGAGTGGAGGAAGGGGAGGGGAGTTAATCAGACTTGTAAGAACAAACAGTTTACTCCAATGTGATTCTTAGAAAGAAGTGAAGGTGGGATTTTTTTCCCCCAAAAAAATTACCTTAGATAAGAATTTTTAGTTCAAGTGTTAAAACTGGAGAAGAGCTGTCTAAAAGCGGGGCTTTCTGATGGAAATTCACAAACAAACCCAGTAGGAAGTAGTGCTAACAGATCTGTCTAGAAAATATTTGTTGTGTATGGTATGAAGCAGTAGCTCAGTGAAATATATTTGGAAAGGTGGGGGAGATTAACATGTGATCCTAGTGGCTACCTCCTGCTAGCAGATTCCAGCATTTAATGGCAGCAGGATAGCCTTAGCGATGGTCTGTCAACAAAAGTTCTGGGCAAGAAATTAAATTTAGGTAACTCTTTATATTCAGAAATGATATTTCCTTGTAGAAGACAATACATGTGTGAATGCACACAAAGTGCGTGAATTTTGAAAAAAATAACTTGTAATGTTATGCTAATGTATCTTTAGAGACTTCTAAGGTAGAATAGGTCTTTATCTATGTAAGGGTTAAATTTCAACAGAATTCATTTCATTTGGCATTACTACAACCATTTTAGCTCCCAAACAGGCTCAAATGTTCCTACTGAAGTGTTTGCAACCCTGACTGAAGTTTTATCCTAAACATAAAATGTGTTTTAGATAATATATTTTGCAATCTGGTTGAGTTTTCAGGGGCTTCATCCTGAAGTCTCTATCACAAGATTGTGCTGACATTATCTACCTGGATCAAGATAATTTTGTGTACATAGGTTAGAGAAACCACATTCCATATTGTCATATCTATGGGTTAGTTTAAAAATAAGGAAATATTTTAAAACACAAAGATAAGTATATGACAATCTGCTCCTGCTCTTTACTTAGTTAAAAAATATGTTGTCAACTAATCACTCTTTATCATCTTATGCAATATCCAGACAGTCAAAACTGTTGAGATGAGATCATCATCCCAGTCCTTCACAATTAGTCATTCATATAAAAGCACCTGTATTGCAAATAACAGGCTTCGGGAGAGAAGGGAAGAAGAAAAACACAACAACTTTTCGTTAATCTTGGGTGGTCTCTTTACCCATGTCAAATTAAATATGTTTTTTCACAACAGGTGACTTTTTAATTGTTTTCTTATGGCAACTCATTTATTCTAGAGGTTTTTGTTTGGCTCATGTTAGTTTTCTAAGTTAATGACTGTGTGACAACATGCTGAGCACAGGTGGCAAAAGGCAATGTTAAGAATGTGGGTATTACAGCATGCGCATGAGGCTACCCGTGTAGAGCAAATCCTGTTTGCCTTGATCCTGTGGGTGCTCCCTGGGGTCCATGGTTTGGAAAATGGGGACCCCTTACCTCTCCAAGGCTGTAAGTGTCTTCAAAGAAGACAAAAACAGAAAGGGCAAATCCAGAACACTCTGAAGCTGAAGCTCAGTGTGGTTTTCACAAACATCACTTTTATTTTCTTGAATGCCAAGAGGTTTCCTTGATGTGTATATGAACTACATGAAAGTGATCATCTGGATCATTAGATTTCCTTCATCTAGTGGGCCGAGGGGAATTGTGGTGATGAATTGTGAAATTCTTCCTCATCACCCAAATTGGATGCATACATGTGTCTTTCCTATCATCATCCTGGATTCTCCGCTGTTCACGTGCCAAATCGTCCATCCTAACAAAGGCAACAGCAGGAAAAAGCCAAGAATTGCCCGGCAAGATTCAGTAGGGAGAAAACTATCCTAGCTATCAGACATAAATAGCTGAATCCCCATATCATGGCTTACAAATCACTGTTGGCAATAACCAACATAACGGGACAGAAGCAACAACAAAATAATTAAAACCAGGCAGCACTGACTATAGTAAACTGCAGGACAAAAGCTACACAGAGAGTATCAGCTGTGGAAGGAGCAATTAACCTGGCTAATGGTTCTGATACTTACATACCTCCCTTTCTGTCACAGAAAACACATGGATGTAATTAGCTGACGTAAAGGAAATACCATCTGAAGCCCCTGTTTTCCGATTGGGATGACCTCTGGCCCGGTACAAAGACAGTTGGAAGTATTTGCTCAGTGTTGGTTAGCTATGTGTGTAGTGGTTGGGGGGCAATTTGAACAAGCAGGACGGGATTTGCCAAGTATGTTTAAGCTACAAAACTATGCCGTACCGCATAACAAACTGAGAGAGCATTTAAAGCAAGTTGGAACTAAAATAAACCCCATGCTTCTGCCAATTCCACAGTTGTTATTAAAAAAAGAAAAAAGACAGAAAAGAAGATTTCTACTTTATTCTCATCTGGAATTACTAATGGTACAACAGGTTCTCAGTGGTGTGAGTGTAACGTGTTGGGGAGGCCAAAGTTTTCAATGTGTTTGACACATTCAGACCCTCACCACAGAATATACCTTAAACTGCAGAAACATTGCAACTTTTATTCAGGTCAAATCAGCTGTCATCTGCTCCATCTTGTTTCCTGCTTCTTTCGCTGCTCTGTCTTGGATGGTTCTGTAACATGCACGTAGAACCTCTGTTCTAGGCTTTTCAAGTGGTTGTAGTTTATTCAGTATGTCTTTTACCTGAACCATCTTCTTTTGTGAAAAAAATTATTTCCTGTATAGAAAAATATATGTGCTACAAAGAATTGCAACATTTTGCAACATCTTTAAAAATATGACATGCAAGAAAAATGATATATTTCTCTTTCAAATTCTAGATGTCTGTTTAAAAGTTTTATGAAAAACTGCCTTTCAAGTTCTAAACTTCTGAGGAAAAAAAAATTAAGGTACTCATTTCATTTTCGGAAAACAAGTTGGTTTAATTCTATTAAGTTCAGTAAGACTTTTCTATGATATTTGTTATTTGCAAATATTGTACATATGGAATGACTATGTCCAAATTAACTCAAAAATGTATGTTTAACAGATATGAAAATCAAAATCCGTGGGAGTTATGCAGTCAGCTCAGCTACTGATTTTATACAGCTTAATACAAAACAGAACATCTACTATGCATGTATGTATTTATTTACTATATTTTAGATAAAACATGAAAGAATTCAGGGAATCCATACTTCTAAGGGAATATAATAATAGAATTTCATCATCTAAAAATACTCAGATCTTACGTTGTATTACACACCTTTAGGATCAGGCTGTGTAAGTAAATGATTGTTAATTTTTTTTTTCTTTTCCCAACAGACTCCGGAATGATTTTTTTAGTCTTCTCATGTAAAAAAAAAGAAAAATTCTTATGTAGCTCAATCTTTTTCATATTATAGCAAAAGACTGTAGTTCCCTACCCAAAAACTCCACAGCTTCAGTATTCCCATTCATACAGATACACTGGAGATATCCAAAAAAGTATGACTTGTGGAACACATTTTAGCTTTTTTTCCAATGAAGAGGAGGCCATTAAGCCTGGAAGGATGCCAGATAGTGATAATCATCAGTCCTTCTGGGGCTGCTTTATAACTTCGCAGCTGTATTGTTGGCTATGATTTGCAGTCCCAGAGATATCGCTTTGTCTGTTATTGTTTTCCATTGGATTGGATAGGAGGCACTTTTCCTTAACAAAAAAAAAAAAAAAAAAAAAAGAATCAGCAGCAAAAAAAAGCAACTTTTTAAGGGGAAGGGGAGCTGTTGCATCTTTCAGTCACTGTAATGTCAACACCACTTAGGACAAATTTCAAGCATTCACCATTCTTAGACTCTTCCAGCTGCTTGCATTGTGAGTTGTTAAAAAAACAGAGCATGAGCCATAAAATGTGTCTGTGGGTGTTAGCTAACAATTTGCAGGTGCATATCATCCCAGTAAAGCTTTCAAATTATATGCAATTTATAAGCTATGCTTGAAGCTCATAATGGTTATGTCTGAGCAAATTAGTATCTTTTTTTGGCCTCAGTTTTTGAGAGTCCCATCAAATTGGTGAGGGAGGGAACAAGAAGGAAAAGTTGTTGCTTCAAACATCCAAAAGTCAGACAAAAAGGTGCTTGCATTCAGTTTTTCTTAAATGAATTGGGGCAGGAAGAAATATCATTCCAAAGACTTTAATTTTCCATGTTTGATAGTGCACCTTGAAGGGGAGAAGCAAGCAGTACTTCCCTGTCTGAAAGCTGAAATTAGGGATGAGTAATGATTTGGGTAAAACAAGGAATAATCTATAAATATTCACCAGTTATGAACCCATCCTTTAGTGAGATTCACATCCTTATTATTCATCTTATGTTTCTCTAGAATTCAATCTTTAAAATCATGGTTCAAATACAGAAATTAGGACCAGCAGTTGTAACTGTTAAACCTGTCATGGAACATTTAACACATTAAATGTTTGCAGTTCTGCTTTGAACAAAGTGTTTAACCTGCTCCTTTCTCTCTGTGAGATTTCTACTTCAAGGAGGTGTTCATGGCTTTTACCAGGTGGCTGTAAGTTGCACAGTTGATGGAGTCCTATAGTAGAGGAAGTTTGGCATAATGGAACTCCAGAATCTGCCTTTTAATCCCAAAGCACCCCAAAACAACAAAACTGAAAAGTCCATAGGTGTAATGTTGGGAATGAGCTTCATACTACCGAAAAAGAGTTATAAAAGCTAGTATATTCTCTTCTAGGCATATTGGGTAGGATTCATTTAACTGCATATGAACAGCTATAGTGCAGGTGTCTACGTCCAGACTACTCACTCCCTGTATGCATGATGTACTTAGGGGTGAAGCATACACTATTTGATAAAGGATTGACCAGAGGAAAAAAACCCTTTTATTTCATAGTTAAAGAAATAGACTGCCCATTTTCTAGGCTTTAGAGCAGAATTAAATGGTAATTATATGTGTTCAGCGAGTACGGAATATATCTAAAGACAGGAGGAATTTTGGGTGCTTATAGAGCAAACATGACAGATTAGGCATGCTGGCAATTTGTACTGGAAAAACTGGGTTTCCTAAACGAGTGAAACCTTTTGGTTAGTCTTATATATATATATATATATATACACACACACATATATATGTGTGTATATATGTATAAAATAAATTTTTATAGATATATAAATCTAAACGTATTTTTTATATATATATATACACTGACTGCATTTGGCCACTGTTCAACATTAAAATGACATAATTATATCCAGTTTAATCCCATATTATCTTGTCATGATTAGAATTTTGATAATGAATTCTAATTAAATAATTCATTGCTGGCTGGCTATGCAATTGCAATGGGTTGCCACTATTCTATTCAGTCTAGCATTTGAATAACATAGAATCATAGAATCATAGAATCATTAAGGTTGGAAAAGACCTCTAAGATCATCAAGTCCAACCATCAACTAACACCACCATGACTCCTAAACCAGGCCCTGGAGTGCCACGTCTACACCTTTTTTGAACGCCTCCAGGGTTGA
>WAAD01032679.1:0-11767 GCA_013389945.1 Fregata magnificens | reverse complement strand
CTCAATCCCCTCATCCAGATCATTGATGAAGACATTGAACAAAACCGGCCCCAGAACTGAGCCCTGGGGAACACCGCTCGTGACTGGCCACCAACTGGATTTCACTCCATTCACCACCACTCTCTGGGCTCGGCCATCCAGCCCGTTTGTTACCCAGCAAAGTGTATGCCCGTCCAAGCCGTGAGCTGCCAACTTCTCCAGGAGAATGCTGTGGGAGACCGTGTCAAAGGCCTTACTAAAGTCCAGGTAGACAACATCCACAGCCTTGCCCTCATCTACTAGGCGGGTCACCTGGTCATAGAAGGAGATCAGGTTGGTCAGGCAGGACCTGCCTTTCATGAAGCCATGCTGACTGGGCCTGATCCCCAGGTTGTCCTGCACCTGCCCGGTGAGCACACTCAAGATGAGCTTCCCTGGTCTTCCCTGGCACCGAGGTCAGGCTGACTGGCCTGTAGTTCCCTGGCTCCTCCTTCCAGCCCTTCTTGTAGATGAGCGTCACATTTGCTAACTTCCAGTCATCCAGGACCTCCCCCATTGACCAGGACTGCTGATAAATGAACATAGAAACATAGAACATAGAAACATAGAACACAGAAACATAGAACATAGGAAGGGTTGCATAGCAAAGAAAGGTAGGTATGCCTATGTTGATACAGAATCAGAGCCTCCAGAAGTGTGATGCTGAACTCTAACAGCAGGTCCATAACAGAAGAATGCCATGCTGTGTTTAAAGATATTTCAAGCATATTTGGTGATGACAGTTGAAGTCCAATTATCTCCAAAAAGATTACTCCTGAGATAAATGCCATCAAAGATAGCAGCATGTAGGTAGTGTAATCACCTCTGTCTTAAGGAAAATATATACTTACCCAATGGACCCATAAAGAAATTGAGCTGTGAGAAAAACTAATATGAGGGGTGGGAGGGAAAACATAACTTAGGCATTATTTGTCTTTGAATGATTAGAGGAAAAATACATTTTCACAGAATAATTGAAAAAGCTACTTTTTTGTTGTAGGAAAAAATGAAAAACAAACAACAAAACACAAGACCAAAATATTTTTTCAAAACTGAATCACTGTTCTTATCTCTGAAAATATCCCTTCAGACAGTTGGGCTTGATTAATAATCAAGCTCTGTATAGCAAAAAAAGTCATTGCTAAATCATTTCAAATTAAATTAATTCCATTCTGATGAAGGAAAAAAAGCAAATTAACCAAGAAAGTCTTCTTATATGGGGTTATATTAATTCATACTTTTTTTTATTCTAGAATTTAGAGTCCTTCTGAAAGTGTTAAGGTTTTTACTTCATCACATCTTTAAAAATTAATTATATGCATCAAACTGAGCAGTAGTTTAGTAAGAGGGATGATACTTAGCAAGTGATGCTTAAAGTACATTTTGATTTCCATTTCAGAATCCTATAGGAAAAAAAAAAAGGGCATCACTGTAAAATCTAAATTACTTGAGATTTTCCTTTAAGTTTCTCTGTCATCTGAAAATTTGCCATATGAAGATTACATGCTTTGTGAAACAACTTATATATTCCAGGTTGCACTGTAACATTTTCAGACATCAGTACTGACTAGTGACATTATTAATGTAAAAAAGAAGTTAACAAATTGTAATCATAACTGAAAACAGACAGATTTTCCCTTCTGATCCATGTATAGAGTTTGCCTTGAGACATAAATAATGAAATTATTTGAAAGCTGAGGATGGCCCTAAGAAAGGAACTGAAAAAAGCAGCAAAATGTCAACTCTTTTTCTCAAACACCGCACTTTTTCCTGGTGGATGGCTATTTTAATTTTATTTTATTTCTGCTATACGAAAATAGTTAGCCCCAGAACTCCACTGAGAAATAGCATTTCCATTTCTGAGGGGGCCTGGAGACATGGAATGGAATAGCAATAGGCAATCTTTCCTACGAACAGTCATGCAACAGACTGAAAACACAAATAACACATGTGGGAAACAGTTACGCACAGATTTTCAGTTCATTCCACAAGAAGACTGCATAGTTAACCTCAGTGCACTTCTTGTAGAGTGGAGCCACTCAGGATTCTTCCTCTTTGTAAAGCACTTGAGATCTGTGTGTGAGAAGAGAAAGGCAAGTGCAAAACATTTTTATATTACTGTAGAAAGCCAGAAGAAACTTTCAGGACTGTGTGTCTTACTGGAAAGAAACCAAAGAATGAAAGAAGAAGGGTTTTTTTTATTTTGGGGTTGGTTTCTTTAAATTTTTTTTTTTTTTAATGCTTCTAATTTTATCTGTTCCTCTGGCTGAGATACATACTGAAAGTTTAATGTCTAAGACTGTACCTCAGGTCTCAAGAAGGTTTTTATTGCAATCTTGTTTCTCTGAGATTTGTTGGAATTTTAGCATCTCTATGACTTAAATCACTGGTCACTCTTCAAACAACCCTTCTTCAGCTGCAATGAATATGCAATCACTTCAGGCTTTATGCAGCTGATAATCCCAAAAGCCTTTGCAGATAACCTTTCCCCTCAACAAAAAGAAAATGCAAAAAAAACCCCCAAAACCCCAAACCAAACCAAACAAACAAAAAAACCCCAAAAACCCAAACCAAAACCCCAGACAAAACAAAACCCTGTAAATGTTATTTCAAGCTACTGTTATACCTACTAAGAATTAAGTTCCTTTAGTAAAATTTTCCACAGTATTGGCCTCTGTTAGGTGTTCTTCTTGCTTTTCTCTCCATCTTCATGGTAACTATGACATTTTCAGTACAATATGATTATTTTATTTCTTTCTACAGAGAAGCTGGTTTTTTTCTCAATTATAATCAAAGTCTACTGTAGTATTCCTGTCCTACTGTAGACGTAACTTCTCACTGGGATTTAATGGACTGTCAGCCTCTAGTTACTGCTTATACATAGGAAAAAGAGATATTTGTGACTCCCAAAGTATAAAATAACATCCATTTTTTCAGTATATTACGTTCAGTGAGAAATTATAATAAATTTCTATTACTTCTTATAACCAAGATTACATTTTTTAAATAAAGGGAAACTGAAATGTCCTTAACTTTGTTTGGTTCATTAGAAAGCTGCTTTCTTGGTTTTTGTTTTTTGAGAAAACATAGTTTTATTTTTAAATTCAGCTTTCTATAGAGGAAAAAAAAATCTCCAAAAAGGTCTGAAAAACAAATTCTTCTGTTTTCAGACAATTGGCACAATGTTTTTTCATAACTGAAAGCAGGTCTATTGTAATTCAAAGTAGTGTCATAGTGCACTAAAGGGGTTTGGTTCCTGTTCCATCCTCTAGACTCAGTGCCTTGTCGAGATTCTACCATTGATAACTGAGTGACATGAACTGGCTAAGAGACAGCAAAAGGGTTTTATAACAGGAAATATAGTCCAGTGAGATAAAGCAATTTATTGTGTAACAGAAGGATGGAGAATCCCAACTTTCCTCTTCCAAATTATGTGAAGAATTGCACCATCACTTTAAATGCAAGTATTTGTCTTCTATTTCATGTCTCTAGTATTTTCTAAAGAAGCCAAATATGTCTTCAGAAAACTTCAGATAATCCCACCAAACCCAGTCATATAAATTCTTGATCGAAAATCTGCTTTCAGATTCAACAGGTTGGTTGGTTGGTTGGTTTGTTTGTTTTAATATAGATCTTAAGGTGAAAGAGCAATGCTACAATCCTCATTTCCATTAAGTGGAAATTACTGATCCTTTCACAGCTCAGTTTTCTCCTTAAACCTGATGACTCTTATTAAAAACTTAAAATTTGCATAAGGGGATGCAAGCATTTTATTAAAAAGAGAAAGTTAAATGTAGAAATGACATAAAAATAATTTAGTTTTCCTATCTGCTGGCAGGAAATGGTAGGAGTGTCAGAATATTTAAGTGTGTGGCAAGTCATGTTATGGATGAAAGGATTGGAAGCATTTTGTGAACCCTCTAGAACTTATTTTCAAAGGTTTTGATGTCAGGAAATTTGTTCTATTTTAGAAAACATTATTTCCCATCATTTGAAGCATTATTTGTCAAGTAAGACATAATTACTAAAATCTGGGGGTTTTAACTTAGTGGAAGATTTAGCCAAGCCACCAATAAAGATTTTTGTGTGGAAATAAGTCTTGCTCTATTCCTAAAACCACTGAAGGATGCGCTCTATACTTTTTTATAGAAAGCCAGACACCTTTAGTTTTGCCAGAGATAAATTTAACTACAACCTCAGAAGTTTCTGAATTATGTTGTAATTTATAACACACATTCTTAATTTTCTCACGTTCCTCTACCATATGTATGTGAAGGGAAGATGAGCAAATAAATAGTCTGACTAGGAAATAAGGAGTTGGGCCCCTTTGGATCACAGGGTTCAGATGGACAGAAAGATCCAATCCCATCGCAGTTGATTAGGACTTTCTGTTAATTAGCACTCCATTAGAGACTGAAAGGTATGAAACTGATGGTAGCTATATGTTTATATATATATATATACATCTCTCTCCTGATTTTATGAAGAATATACAAGTGTTTTATTAAGCATACATTGAGACAATTAGGTTATGCATTTTTTTAGAGAAATTGGGGTTTTCTAAAGTTCATTTGTTGATTCCTGAATATTAGTGGGATTTATGTCAGGGACACACATGACGATATCAGCTGCAATGTAAAAGTTTAAGAACCTAATCTAACAGGTTCTTACTGATGCAAAATCAGTGCAAAGTTAAGAGTACATATTATCTACTTAGTTTTGGAGGTTGGATAAAGAGACTCCTATTTCATTAGAGACCTATAAATTCAAAATGAAGGCTTTTCACAACATTTCCCACAGTGATTTTTACAAGTAAGCTTGGAATGTAACCATGCCTTGTGATCTCCTCTCCCCTGTTTCCTTTGGTTGCACTGATAAGTGCAACTGTGATTTCAGACTACTTCTGGGCAATATAAGAAGTAATTTACACATAATCAAACACATTTCATTAATGATTCACTTTCTTGTTCAGTCTGGCTTTTTTTCTCTGTTGTCCTCTACATTGTTGTTCAGTTGCTAAAGCACTTTGTAAAAAAATGCACAAATATAAATGATAGAACAAATTACTAGAAGCAATGGAATCTTGCTCCTAATATGTAAAAGCCATAATGGACTGAAACTAGCAACCTGATATTGACAGCATTTGTCATCAGCTGCATATGAAAGAGAGCAAAATCAAATTCATGGAACAAGGAGAAATGTATTTTTAGTCAAAGGGTATCTATTAGAATAAATAGGATTACCCCTGACTAATAGCCACCTTCAGAGAAACTGATAAAAGAAAACACTTCTTTACTCAGACCTACATTGCATTGACAAGAAAGAAGCAGCAGTGAGAAAAGAAAGCTGTAATAAAGAAACTAAATAATGTAGCTTACAAAAAAAAGAAGAAAATATCCCAAACAGTTGTCATCTAACTATTCAAAGTGCAATTTCCACTGTAAAAAAAGGCAGTTGAAATTCCTGGATGAAATCTGGTTGATCCTCAACCCACTGAAGTCAATGAAAGATCCTTCACTAGTTTTATTGATAAAAGGAAAAGCCTGCATAGAAGAGACAATAGAAATTATTCCTATTTGTAAGATGGGACAGTTAACCTGTTGTACTGTATCAAGGAACTTCTAAGTGAAAGTAAATGCAGGTTTTGCCCTTTTGAAGGCCTTATCTCTTTCCTTATATGTTCTTCCAACACTTCAGTGTAAATGAAAGTCAAACTTAAAGTGTTTTCCTGAAATTCTCCATTAGAATAGAATATACTATTTCAGTTGGAAGGGACCTACAATGATCATCTAGTCCAACTGCCTGACTCCTTTGGGGCTGACCAAAAGTTAAAACGTGTCATGAAGGGCACTGTCCAAATGCCTCTTAAACACTGACAGGCATCGAGCACCTCTCTAAGAAGCCTGTTCCAGCGTTTGACCTCCCTCTCAGTAAAAAAATGGTTCCGAATACCTAGTCTGGTCGTTCCCTGACGCAGCTTTGAACCCTTCCCGCATGTCCTGTCACTGGGTGCCAGGGAGAAGAGATCAGCACCTCCCTCTCCACTTCCCCTCCTCAGGAAGCTGGAGAGAGCAACGAGGTTGCCCCTCAGCCTCCTTTGCTCCCAACTAGGCAAACTCAAAGTCCTTAGCTGCTCCTCACAGGAGATGCCTTCCAGCCCTTCAGCAGCTTCCTCGCCCTCCTCTGGACACACTCAAGTCCCTTCACACTGCGGGGCCCAGACCTGCACACAGCGCTCAAGGTGAGGCCGCACCAACGCTGAAGACAGCGGGATAATCCCCTCTTTTTACTTGAATAAGATAACACAAAATAGATCAGTTTTAATACTGAAGTCAAAAATTATTGTTGTTTGGAAGGTTTTTTTGTGGGACGTTTTTTGCCATTTTGAAATTGATTGATTGCCTTTGTTTTGACTTTTGTTTACAGCACTGAATTTAGCAAGATAGGAATAAAGATTTGAGGAGTGTTGAAAAAACAGGAATACTCATTTAAAAATCCCTTTCCCCTATTCTGGAAAAATAATGAAAAGGAGAGTGTACTTGTTATAAAAACTTGGACATTTTTATTTCTTTTAGTCACCTTAACGTGTGAGGGGCTGATGGCTCCTTGGGATGGGCCTGGGGGTAGGCTGGGAGAGTATTATTTGGGCTCCCCCTCCCACCATTGTCTCTCTGAGCATCTTTGTGCATGTGCAGATGAGTTTTATTGCATAGTCTAACCTAAGCCTTACAAGTTAAGCACAGGCTAAGTCTCTGAAGGCTCGTGTAGACAGGTCCAAACTCCACTTGCCCATACTCTGAGCGGGTTGGCTGCACACAGTGACTGGGCAGCGTACCATACATGACTGCAACTATTGGTAAAGAAATGGCCCCTATCCATCCAGAAAAAAGCCTGAACACAGGAGCATGGTTCCAGTGCACTCACAGTATAGACACATGACTTTATTTAATTACCTACTACCATCTAAATATTTAGCTTTTCATTTATCTGCACGTATGCAAAATAGATGTCACCAAACCTGCCTAGTTCATTCCCCAAGGTGTTGTGAGACTGACAATCACTGAATGATCAAATTAATGTTATTTTTACAAATGACAGATACTTCTCCAGATAGCAAAGTCTGAAGACAAATACTTTCAAGTTTGCCCGGCTGTTGTATTTTCATTCCAGCTTGCTATGATCTTACTGTTCTAGAAACAGAATCAGCAGGATGGGGAGTATTCTGCGGCCAGTAGCTGAGAAATCAAGGGATCTCCTTAAAGAGAGCCAAGTCCCAGCTCTGTCTTGAAAAGAATCTGCTATTTGTTTGTATAATCCTTTAGATTTTGTCTCTTTTTTATCCCCTCTTATTCATTTCCTGTCGTCATCACATTGGCACTAAGGGAGCATAAAGGCCTGTATTCATTCAGCTTAGCTTAAAAACTTAATTACCACATTAAGTTGATGCGAGCTTCAACACCTAAGAAATAAACAGCTTGCTGGAGGTGGCAGTCTTATGCTATTGACTTCCTTAAGATGCCTGAATGCAGATGTGGCACTACCATCCTGCAACCCAGGAGAAAGTGTATTGCCATTGCTGCTAGTAGGCCACTGGCTTTGCGCTGAGTTTGCAAGGCCTCAGGACTGAAACTTGTCATTTATGCTTTTTCTGAACTTTTCTTGTCTTACCTGGAACTCTTTTTTCACTTGGTTTAGCTGTAACTGCAATTTTTCTAATGATGAGTTGGCTACTCCTAATTTGGAGTTTTTGCTTTTCGTATGGTATAACCAAAGCTTTATATAGATAATAGTAACCAGTAGTTTTTCTGTGTAGGATAATTTTTTTATGACTCTAACAAAAATATGTATGAAGAAATACAGGCCTGGTATGAAAGCAGATGCTTTGAGAAGTGGGGACATAAGATGCAGTGGAGAGGAGTACAGGCAGGGGATGATTAGAGTCAGGGTATAGACTAGTGCTGGAGACCCCATAGTTCTAAACAACTCACCAGTGGTCACTTACTTAAAAAAATGCAGATCTGGAGCTCAACAAAACCAGCTTTAGTGGTTACACAGAACAAAGAACAGGTACCTGATTATGTAAAATGCACCATATACAGAAAATTTGGATTCACCATGAACTTGCAGACAAGTGAAGAAAGAGCAAGCTGTAAAACAATGTTAACAAACATATAAAAAGTGGATCCTTGAGTAAGGAGGATGAAAACATCAACATTCCTTCTGCTGGAGAAATAGGGATGCTTCCGACTCACTGTACCATGCCCATACTAGACCAAAGCTATCAGTGTTAGAACCCCAAGGATCAGGAAAATCACACCAAGAAAAGGGTTAGAAGCTAGGAAGTGTGTGTATAATAATTTTAACTGTGTTCTTGTTAATAGTAGTAATAATAACAGTAATAATAATAATAATAAATTTCTGTATAAAAAATATTTGGGGTTTATTTTCTTTCTTTTGTTTTCTGTAATAATTAGATCTGGACTAATAATAATTCTGTGATTAGACTGTTAAGTTTTCAACTATACTAGCAATAACCTCTTGACTTTTCATATATGATGTGTTTTCTGCTCACAAAAAGTTTTTGAGCAACAGACTGCTCTCTAGGGCTCTGGCACAGGCAAATAAATAGGAAGGTCATGGGACTCCTCTCTGGGCTACTTTGGTGAGGGATGAAAAGTGGTAACACCCGTGGAGAGGGGAAATCACCTAATAGGTGATGAGAACTGCCTGCTTTGTTAAGACTAAAAAGTTCGCTATGTCTTCATAAGATCTGAAGAGTTGGTTACTGTCTCTTAGACAGTTAACAATGCAGCTGTATACAGCTGTGGAAAATCAAGCAGCTGTTAAATGCTATCAAATCCATAAAAGACTGCCTTAGTTATGATGCAATGGAGAATCAGCCTGATATTGTCCAAATGGCAAGTCCAGTAGGTGATCTTTAGAAAGGCAAATTCCTCAATGCTGCTTATACATGAACCTGAAAGAAAAAGAATCTGAACCCATGCTCTTAAAGCTATTTGACCACATTAAAATCCCCTTTTCTTGGTACAGCCTGTTACCTCTTTGTTATGCAGTTAGTGAATGCGTTTTAATAGCTCAATGTGAAGTTCATAAGAGGATCACATGCCTAAATATTATTTTGAGTATTATTTTTTAATGCTTTCCAGCTCATTTCCTTTTTTCCTGCTGATACCACTAAAAGGTCTGCCAAGAACACACTGGCAAATGGTAAGGACTCAAATAATGAACATCTCATCCAATGTTTTGTGGATAATTAGGGGATTACATGTCTTCAAAATAAGGCCACCTTTTATTAGTCATAAATTTTTCATTTTTATGGATTTTTATTACCTCATGTCACTATTATTTTTATAAGCTCTTAAAAACACATAAATATTTCCAGTTTTGAACATTCAGAGCTCCAACGTGAGTATAAAACAACCTTCCATCAGATCCCCCAAAAGTTATTTCTTGTCCTTCATGAGCAACAGCTTAGTTCAGTCAATACAGGTATGTCTGATAGTTGACTGGCTGTTACCAGCTGTTGGTTTGCAACCTATTCCAGTAGAAATAAGAGCAAGTTAACAGGAATACATTAAGTGGCTTATTTATTAGAAAGGTTCTACAGCTTCCTGTGGTGGGGAAAAAAAAAAAAAACAAACCAAAAAACCTGTTCAAGTTTCCATAACTTGGCATCATCTTCTGCCATATTACTCACTGAATCTTTCATGAATTACAGAATAATTTATTGTGTTTCGGTGTCTGGCTAATGAGCTATTTTATATAGTTTCTTTCTCAGAATATTCTGCCTCACTGATTAGGCTAAGAAAAACAAAATAGTAATCCTTTTCCTCCTAAGATATAACATTTGAAATGTGATGATCACTTTGGACAAAAATTTAGACTTGCTTTTTTGGAGATAATAATTTGATCTTTTTGGTAGAAAAAAACTAAACCAAGTGAACATGGAATAACTACAACACCAAGGATTCACTTTTTCCTCTAGCCCTGGTGAATGTTTAAATACCCAGCAGTTAGTGTGGTTGAAAGATTCATCAAACATAAGGACATCTGGCAAACTAGGATCAGTTGATAATGTCAGTCTGTATACCATCCCTCAAAGAAAACTGTCCTATGGACCATGGAAATTTTGCAATTTTCAGCTTCATTTATCATTCAAGTGAAATGTAACAGACTTTCACATGCAGTATTTTTTTTATTTTTTGGTCAACATTTCAGTCTTACTTGGCTGGATCCTCAGTTTTCAATCTGCATAACTCTAGGAATATCCAGGAAGCCACGCTGATATATGCCAGCTGTGGAAATGGTCTGTTTTGGGGAATACAAGTTGATCGAACCATCATAGGCAAATGTAAAGAAGTGCCCGTTTAATCTATGTACCAAACAATATCATACACATGTTTATCAAAGGTGATAAACCAAATAAGTGGTACAACTTACTGGACGTGTGCATGTTTGGTGCCATAGGAAGGATGGACTGATGTATTTTTTCTCAGCTTCCGATTCAGAAGTTATCATGGGATCATTTAAGGTAAGAATTTTCATTTAAAAAGTTTTTCACAAAATGGAATCTGTGTTTTCAGGGTCACGAGCGGGGAAGAAAAGGAGAGTAAATAATTATAAGAAGGAGGAATGCAGTGAAAATATCAAGTAGGCAAAGTCCAATGTCAGTAGCATAAGCATAGAAATTAACGCTGAGGAGTAACAAATGCCTCATTCTACTTGGAGCTCCTTTTTGACCTGTAACCTTTAGGACTGAAACTTTATTTACTTCCCTGGGGAGGAGACTGAGGAACAGCCGTTCCTACAAAGGCAAATAACTTATCCTTCCACTTTACTGTGGTTCAGATCCTAATCCCCAAATCATCCCCATTATGCAGACAATTTAACTCCTGGGGTCTCTCTTGGAACAAACCAATTAGTTTTCTCCAGGATGAAACATAGATTTTTTCTTGTTCTGGGAAAAGACTTTTCCATGGACTACATCCAGGAAGTGGAAGGGAGTTTTGTACCTCTGCTCCATCAGTCACCCAACATCATCCTCACCAGGTCTCTTACACTCCAGCACCCCCAGGTGCCCTCATATCATTCTCTAAAACATGCAACACATGCTCTGCTTCATTAGAGAACATTATTCTGGTGACCCCTTGCATTATTTCAGCCACCTTAAACAAACAAACAAAAATAAAAACCCCCAATATACAAAAAAAACCCAATAAAAAAAAAAATCTCAAATAAAAGTAATTATTATGTCTCTGGGTCCTGCTAGGTGGGCCCAAGAAAAGGCCAATGCAGGAAAACACAGTCAGTCTGTTCTATAGGGGACTATCACTGAGCAGTGTGGATGCAAACAAATCTGCCATTTCTGGCATGGGAACCAGAGTTTGTTCTCTGAGTGGATACTTTTCATAGTATAGATCTATCAAAGTGCTCTCAGAGCTACGACTATGTGATAGTTTTCATCCTGAGACTGACAGAACAATTTTTTCATTTTTAACTTTTCAAATACTTTTTCTGAATTAACCAGTTGGAGGAAAAAATGTATATATATCTATATAACAAAACAGTATTAAGAACTGAGTCCAGTGGAGCATCTGCATTCAGGCAACAAAGGACATGCTCTGTGCACATGGTTTATTTCTCTTTAGCAAGATCTTTTCTACAGAAAACTAAAGAAACAGAGGAGGGTTTCTAAAATGAGCACATATTGTTTTCTTCACTAACTTTA
>WAAD01032678.1:149967-189038 GCA_013389945.1 Fregata magnificens | reverse complement strand
GGGGGATAAGAAAAACAACAGCATTGGCACATACCTTTACAAAGACAACGCCACGAACAGCTTTCAGGATCAACATAACTGCCATAGACAGTGCATAGATGCCAGCATAGTAATGCATGTGAGGGTTATCTTTCATACTGTTGCTTATGACAGTATCATTTCCCAAAGTCACAGTGGTGTTCTGCAGAAAATTCAAGGTTTCAGTGAATAGTTAGTTAAGGATTAAGCATGTACACATTACACGTGGTGGAATTTAACTGTCCACTGTCCCCTCCCACCATANCACTGATGTTTGAATACTTCAGAGAGTTTTCCCTAGCAAAGATACCCAACATGCAGATTTGTAGCCCTTGGCCTTTTTCCTACAATATCTTTGAAAATACTACCACAATACCTACTTCCTTTGATTCCTAATCTCTTATTTCATGCTTATCGTTTCTTGTGTTCATCTGAACAACGCCAGATACTTGCATACCACCACTCCTATTACACAGCAATATTCACCTTGGATAGGTTGTACATTGTCTTATCAAACACGGTTGCTATTTTCTGCCAGTATGCAGTAAATTCTTTACTGTCACATCGTTGTACATTCTCATTCTCTATTTTTTTTTTTTTTAATCTTTAAGTACGTTTAAGGACCTCATTGCTTATTTTAATAGTTAGCCATCTGCACTTTATTATTTCCTCTCTGAGGTTAGTAGTTTGCCGCCCCCCCCCAAAAAAATCTTGCAGTTATATTTGAATCTTTAAATGCAATAAGACTTGCAATCAAAGCCCCTAGAGTGGGAAAAGTCCCAAACCATCCCAGGTCATCACAGTCTTCAAAGCAACTCCCAAAAGTCATTTGACTTAAAGCCATATACTTTAACAAGATTATCCTGTTAGATGTAAGGTCATGTTCAGACAAAAACAGCATTAAAATTAGCAATTCCTCCTGCAGCTTGTTGGCCCCTTTCACATTTTCACTTCCTTTTCTTAGACTAACCAAGACTAGGAACAAGATGGCAGTGTAAAACCACATGAGCTACTATGTCTTTCTTATTAGCAGAGTGCTCATTCTCAGAGATGACCTCTCCAGTGAGATCACCTCCTGGGGAGCCTTACAACTTGCTTAAATCAGGAAGCACCATTTGGTCTTATAGAACTGCTTGGGATCAGTCTAGGAGAACAATCCCCCTGCCCATTAGACACAAGAGGGTAGAAAAGCTATTTATCTTACTCCACTGCCTTGCTTGATCCAGAAACTCAGCCACCAGTTGCTAAAAGCTGTACTGCCCACGTTCAGCACAAACAGTGCCATAATGACAAGGAATGCAAAGGGGCCTCCAGCTGCCTGAATGTAGATACCATAAACAGACCAGGGGACAGAGCCTTTGCCTTTCTCTTCCAACTGGACCAACTGGCCTGTGAAACAAAAGAGGAGGGAGTGAAGAAAAGAAAGCTGTTCCATGAAACTTCGTTAAGTTTGTGAACATACATGAAACTACAGTAATTTTCAAACTGTACAGAGTACTTTCAGAAACACAGACATTACTTAATATGTAGAACTCAATGGTTCAAACAGTTTTTCAAAAAGTCACATTTCCTCTGCAGAATCATCCATGTATTGGTATGTCTGAAAAAGCGTAATCAGCACCAACTTAAAATACTAGGCTGGTATCAGCCTCACTATTGCTTTTTAAACCCTGCTGAAGTTCAAAGTTAACATTAAACAGAAAGAACCACAAACAGAGGTCGGATCTTCCAATTCTTCATACATAAATGCCACGTCCCGCCTAGGACTCTGCACGTACCAAGCTATACACATTGCCCTCTTAGGACACGAGGGAGAGGTGGTGTGGGAGACGGTACTACAAGCTCCTTTGTGCCGATGGCATCTGACCAGTGGCAGCCTAATTGAACTTAAAAACATTGTGCAGGCACCCATATTTAATAAATTAATGAATGTTCTTTGCCCACTGCCTGTGTCCTATCAATCATGCTGAGTGACCAGGACTCGAGACAGCTTTCAAAACTTGAGAGGTACATTCATAATGCAATTTGAAAGCAAATGTCTTGAGCTTATTGGTGTATAAAATAATTACAGCCAGAAATCTGATTCCATAGTTACCCTCTTCCTTCTTTACAACTTTCTCCTTCTTCACAGACCCTGTTTTGGTACTTTTATCCTGGGGTCTTTTCAGTGAACTGTTTGTGTTCTTCTTTATATTAATCTGCAGGAAAACAATGACACTAAACATACCGGAGGAATTTGCTTTAACATTTTCATATGTGAACCCAAACTCTTTATAAGCTGCCTCCTAAGGACAAAGGCTTTCAACAGCTTAGCATTCATATCAAGGAGGATATTAACTTCGCTGTTGTTATGGATGACTGCCAACTCTGGTGGATTAAATTCCCCTCCTCCATTAATCTGAACTCTACCGATCTGTACTGGTAGTGTGCAAGGTTAATTTCCAGAATCAGTGACGCTATGTGCATACATGGCAGAAGAATGACACCCCTACTACTGAGAGAAAGAGACAATCCCCCTGTTCTTGTAAAAATAACTCACAATTTTATTAAGAGGCTTTTTTTCCCCAAACACCCTAGTACTTCACTCAGGAAAGCTCTCATGAAATGTCTCTAAGGACGAAGTCAGGTCAGCTTGGTCTTCCAGAAATCAAATGTCCAGACACTGAACTGCACACACAATTACTGTTATAAACCCAGCCATCTTCCCACAAATGGAAGTTACTACCTGTTCGGAGACAGCCTACATTAATTGAAACCCCCGACAAAGCATCTTCAGGGTCTTCTTCCCACACTTTACGTGAGAAGAGACATCTGACGTGTCAAACCACAGAGAATCTAACTTTACCATCCATTTCTTCTTATCCCATTGGGAATGCAAATTAATGCTCCTTCCATGAGCTAGTGTTTACAGAGACAGTGAAGGTCAGCCAAGCATGCAGACTGGAGAATCTCATGTCATTACATTAATCTTAAAATGGTGGAACTATAATCTTCATGCCTCAGAAAGGATATGCAGAGTAATGCATTATATTCTTTTGCTTCTTTCACTAACATCTCCCAGGAGAAAATTTCACCAAGCACCTTCTATGCCTGTGTATTTATCACAATCCTACCTCTTCATTTTTTTTTTTTTTAAATGTCTGCAACTTGTGAATAAGGAGCCTCTCATCTCTTAATAAACTGCTGATGTGCTTTTTAATCTCTTCTTACTAAGAGAAAATGCACACAACACTTAGAGAAGTAAATCATCAAATAGAAAGCAGCAAAGTTGCTTACTCCAAAGAATGACTTCAGGAAACAAACAGGAGAAAGGTAGGAAAAATTAAATTGCTGAAAATTTAAATGCATGTCCTACTGAATGGTTCTTGTTATTTTCTAGATTTACATTTTTTTCCACCAACTAAAATACTAGAGCACAAATCCAAGTTTGCATTTACAGCCATTGTTTCATAACAGAAGCAGTGTCAAGCAACAATTTTTTTCTCTGAAAACCCCCCAAAACAAAGCATTTTCAGTTATATTTCCAAAAAACTGTCACATCTAACTTTTGTCAAGTTGTGTCACTTTTCCTATGCCTCAGTCACACCCTATGTGAAAAAGGAGTAACAAACCAGTAAGAATTTTTTCAGACAAAGGTTGGTCCAGGTCTGTGCTAATTTGGAGGTAAATTAAGAAGTGAGGTGTACAACAAAGGAGACAACAAGCTTCCTGCTCTGAGCATCACCAGAGGAGACGATACATTACTTTTATGTTCAATTCATGAGCTTGCTGACAGAGTCCTCTCTACTACTCATTCCGTAAATACAAACTGTGACTGCAAATACGAAGTGCTAACAAAGCACAGATTATTCTACAGGAAATCTATTGGTCAGATCAACACACGAACAGGTGAAGCTATTTTCCAGTCTTCCAATTATGTCACTTGGTTCATCTCATCAGAAAAGTCATCATTCAGAGCACTTTAAAATAAACAAACAAGTACCTCAATATGTGGTGTTTCTCCCAGCTGTAGGTTATTAAAAATAGTTGCATAGTCCCCATTTAAATTCATCAGCTCCTCATGACTTCCTCGCTCAGTAATGCAGCCTTCTTTCATGAAGATCACTTCATCACAGTCAACAAGATACTAGAAAAAATGGTAGTAAGAACAAGTCTTCATCATTATGTCCGATAATCAGACACACTCCCACACAATCCTTTTCAGTAATTTATAGACATATGCACAAAACACACCTCTTCCGAGGTAACAGACACCTGATTTTTAAAGGTCCTGCATTGACTAGAGCACCATGATGACTCTCACTGTACACAAGTAAGAAGTTTTAATGTTCTATTAAAAACAATCTGTTATGGAAGAAATAACTCAGGATACTTAAACACTGTAAATACTGATATACTAAGTATTAATATTTCTAGGCACAGAAGATAGCAAAAAAATCTCAGAATACATCCAATTCTGATTTACTGACACCAAATCTAAGTTTTTCCGATCTGATGAACTAGCTTTATAGCAAGTTAGCAAAAGTATTCTTGAACAAGGTATTTATTTCTCTGGTAATTTTTCTTTAGCCAAGTGTTACCAGTCCAGATCAAACACCAAGCAGCACTGGTATCAAATAAAGAATTGGATTGTGCTCGATGCATATTTGCAAACCTAGTTTGTAAACATAAACCATGCATCCTATAGACGGACAGCGTTGTGTTATAATAGGTCAGGGCATAGAAATTTCCAGTATGAAGGCAACTGACTAAACAGTATTTCAAGAAAGTCCAAGAAAGAAAGTATGAGAGATGTAGTACCTGAAGCTGGTGAGTGATGAAAAGGACAGTCTTTGACTTCAGGTGCTTCCTTATTGCACTGTTAAAAATGTGATTTCCAACATGAGCATCTAAGGCACTAAGGGGATCGTCAAGGATGTAAATGCTCCTGTCACTGTACAGGGCTCGAGCCAGACTGATTCTCTGACGCTGTCCTCCACTCAGGTTAGCCCCTCGTTCACCGATCTGTACAGACACACACCCGTTATTTTGTTTCTACAGCACTGTGCAACACACATATTCAGAGCTCAAGAGGTGACCGGAATGAAGCAGACCATAATATTTTTATATGCATATATATATATATATACACACACACACACCCCCCATAATATTTTGGACTTGATGATCTTAGAGGTCTTTTCCAACCTTAATGATTCTATGATTCTATATTCTAGTTTAGGTGCCCACTTCTTTGTGAAATATGTTATACATTCAAATTCAAGGTTAATGTGCTTGAAACACTGCAGTGCTTTTTTGCTTATTTTACTTCTTTTGTATTAACATAGCCATACTTTTTTCTTAGCTATTTTAAATCAAGTTCAAATAGGTCCTATTAAGGCAGCTAAATTTACAACACAATAAAACACTCCAAAATTGTCAACATCTGAGTCAACATGGCACAACTCTCAATAGCCCAGGGCCTGCATTGATAAGCTCAGCTCAAGAAGGTGCATTCAACAGCTTGGCTTATATGCATACCAGACTGATGTTCTCCTCACTCCAGTCTAGTCTACCAAACCAAAACTCTATTTTTCTCCATCTAATTAGTTTACTATAAGCAAAATTTATACCTCTGTCAGGTCCCCATTTGGAAGGATGGCTAGGTCAGGCCTTAGACAGCAATCATTCAACACCGTATTGTATCTAAAGAACAATTAGATACGTAGTAAGAACACTGTTCTCTTTTCCCCCCAAGTATCTAGCTAGTACAGCAT
Organism: Fregata magnificens; assembly: GCA_013389945.1. Taxonomy (NCBI): domain Eukaryota; kingdom Metazoa; phylum Chordata; class Aves; order Suliformes; family Fregatidae; genus Fregata; species Fregata magnificens. The sequence goes on along the minus strand of WAAD01032678.1, from coordinate 183,264 downwards.
TATCTCACTTTCTACACTAACAGCATACATTCCAGCAGACTAAAACAAATTATCTGCCTTGGATTCCCACGAGGAAACTGAGGATAATAATCAATCACCTACTTCTGAAGTACAGTGATGGTAAGGAGGCAATTTCTTTCCAGGGATAGCTAGCACAGGCCACAGGGAAGGCCCCCACTGCGGGAGGGCCATGGAAGGTGCCAGTACATTGCAAACAGCAGTCATTGTGTTTAAAGAAGGCAAGGCCACTTCAGTGCTGCTCCACAGCAGCTGCTAAAAAGAGAGCTCAGACAGTACTCCAACATGAGGTACAGCCCTCACTGCAAATGGGCAATGACAGACGCACTGACAGCCATCAGTCACAGTGACCGCGTGCAAGAGAGGCAGGCTTTTAAATGAGACTTATAGAAGTCTTAAAGACAGAGTCTAAAAGGATACATAGGCTTTAGCTGCAGTGTACTCAGCATTAAATTTTCCCACACTTGGGCCAAGAATTACTAAGCTTTCGTGAAAATCAGCAAACAGTTCTGACAAACCTTTCTTCATCATATTCCTTGCCAAAAAGAATGTTGTCCCGAAGCGTAGCATTCAGAATCCAGGCCTGCTGGGCCACATATGCAAATGTTCCACTTACTGCAATGCTACCCTCCAACAATGTCATCTGAAATTAAAGATAAACTGTGAAATTATGCTATTCCATGTTTAGAATAGACTTTCTTCTACAGAGTACAAATAAGCGAAATAGGACATAGGAAAGAGAACAGCAGAAGTAGTCAAAACAGAACTTCTCACCTGTCCTAAAATTGCTGAGATAAGTGAAGTTTTTCCACTCCCCACACTGCCACAAATTCCAACAAGTTTTCCCTAGACAGAAAAAAAATAAATTATGGTACTAATTCTTACATTCTCCATCCCCTTCAGAATTTGGACTACCTTTAGTACCTCCAAGGGGACAGCTGGACATTAATGACAGCTGGAAAGGGACATAACAGACAAAAAAGCAAGACGGTCAGTAGTTTAACTCTCAAATAATAAAGAGTGAATACTATCCCACAGTGGACTAACACTGAATCAACTCTACAGGTAAAAATGATCAGCTTCCCTTTGACTGGGCCTGATACAGGCCCAAAGAATGCTGCACTCAGCCAAAAGCACCAAGGCCTGCCTGAACAGAATGCACCAAAATGCTTTTGACAGTGGTAAGGAAAGATATAAAGAGGGAAAGACTGAAAGAAAAGCAGAATTTAGGATATATGGGTCCAGTAAAACTCCTTGACTATGAGATGCAGTTTGCTAAGGAACACATACCAAGAAAAGGCTAGAATCCAGTCACTCTGAAGCATTTCTCAGCGATAAAAATGGGTGGGTTGATACCCACATTAAACAATGAATTAATCAAAACTATTTTCGTTCCTTTTGTAAAAAAAGGTAAAGTGGACAAAAAGGGTATATAGCCACTTGTGGAACACATTCCTGGCCTCCTCTCGTTTAAAACTTCTGACAGAAAACCAGCCTTTACATTTTCAAGTAACTGTGTACTCCTTTTACAAGGCTAATTTTCTAAACTATATGCATCCTTCTCAAAAGTTTAAAATATAGGGGTTTTATAGTTTGAAATAGTTTAAACTATCCCTCTACTCATATGACTACAGGAGACAATTTAACCATATTTGTTGAAGATGTCGTGTATTAAGGTCAATGCTTTTTCTTTGACATTTTACATGCTTTTACCCATCTCGGAATGACGACTCCAACTGCTTCTAAATTCTTGAAAATCTCTGTGTCCTTCTACTGTACAAAAATTCTCAAGGAAGAAAATTGCACATTCTTCAAGGAAAAGCACTGCTATGCTCCATTAGAACACGTAATCACCTAAAATGTTCACCCAGAATATAGCTGAAACCCTGCAAAATTATCAAACGGCTGTAGGAATACACTATCCACCAATACCCCACTGATACCCCTGTTGCCCTGCTGATTCTTTAAGCTCAATGGCTCATATACCGTACTGAGAGCTACAAACACCAAAACCACCAGTTAGGTGGGAAAGCTCTACAACCTGCAGTTGTTTCATAGGCTGTTTGGAAAATCTAGTTTGCTAAAATGGCACAGCTGTTTACATCAAGATCAGACACTGCATCCTGGATACTGCAGTTGCCATGGATATTACAGGAGTGCACAAAAGCAATATGCTCCATTTCGTGCAAAAATACACAGCTCTCTATTCTAAGGGACAGCTAAAAATGAGGCCTTTTGAAAGCTCAGATTTCCTCCTTTCTTCTCTTACCTTTTCTATCTCCAAGTCAATGTTGTAGAGAGTCCTCTGAAGCCGAAGGTTAACCAGGTGGATGATTTTGTTCTCCTCTTCGGGGCTAGGATGGTCATCATTGTCCACTAGAAGATGGCCCTTCTGCTCTGCCAGCACAGCTTGCTGTCCCTCGTTCTGCAGCTTCATTTTCTCTTTCTTGCCCTTGGTGACTTTCTTGTCTTTTTTCACTTTGGGGGTCAACTTTGGTGAGCTCTGGACGCTGGCGTGGGAGAAGTCCCAAGCCAAGGTAGCGTTTTTCACCTCTATCGCGGTGTGAGGATTGGCTGGTTTTTTCTTTATCATATGAACCTCTTCCATTAGAAATAAACTCTGATAGGAGTTGTGAGAGAGGTGTAAAGATGAGACACCAGATCAAGACTGGGAGACAAGCCTACGGCACACTCACGCAGCAAAACACATCAGGCTATATAGTAGGAGGAAGCTGAAGAGCAAAAGGTAGCTCATTAGTGTAAACTAACTCCAGGCCTGCTAAGTGGCTGGGGCATTCCTGGATATGGTGGAAGCACTTAGATACACTAAGACTTTTACAAAACTGCAGTACTCTGGATGCGATATAATAAGGGCTTATTCTTTTAACGCTGTTTGGAACTGCAGCTCTGTAATTTCCTGATTAAAAACACGAGTAGATTACATGGGTTGGAGAGGAGAGGTCACTGAGGGAAAGTGACGGACTCGTCCTGCACACCAACTCATTATGGAAGGAGGTGGAATGACTTTCAGCTTCAGCCTTTACCCTTCAACTTTTCTGCTGGGAAAAAGTCATCTCACACAAATTTAGCTGACCTATCTTGGGCTGCTTGACAATAAGAAACAAGCCATTAAGTCCATTGTATCATGTTTTCCACCACATCCATCAGTATTTACAATCAACACAGATTAGGAAGAGATTTTTCACACAGCTTAATTACAAGATAAAATGTTTTCCACTTACATCATTTATGTTTTGAACTAAGAAGCCTTTTGCGATTAAAGACTTCTCAATTCTCAGCTTTATTTACTCTTGCAATTGCGATGCCCGAATAATACATTCGTAAGAAAGCTCATACTCATTTCCAGAGCCAAAAAGTCAGTTAAATTTTTACTGTGATGTTAGGGTATCCCCACCTTGTGTTACACTCCCTACACAGATTACACTGTTTACAGTCAAACTGGGAGGTATTACAATTTCCCATCTCCTCCTCTTCCCCGCCCCCCCCAAACTCCCTTCAGTGCATTTGGATTTAAGAAAGCCTGATTTAGGGTGACTCAGAAGATGAAACAAAAATGCTCAAAAGCAACGGGATCTCAAAACCATTCTGCAGATCCCATTCTTCTCACACCCAGATTTGTTTCATGAATGCATTACACCGAATCCATGTATCTGTCAATNCTTCAAGAGAGAAGACAAAATAAAGGCCTGTCCTCTGAGTTCATACTAAAGTACACACCGTGTATTCACTTCACAGGGATTGAAGGATGAGACAGGATTGTTTGTTACAAGGGTTTTAATTTTCTGCCACAGATTCAACAGACCACAGCTGCATTTTATTCATATAGTGGAGTTTCAGTCACTTAATCTGGTCTGGAAATGCAAAATCTCAGTTTTTCATGGCTACAAATAAAACTCTGCTGGTTTTTGCAAAGCTGCCTACATAATATATGACATTTCCAAAAAGAGTTTCATTAGCAAAACATGAAATTTCATTGCAAACATGTTGCACTGTCTTTTCATGCAGGTAGGCCTAGAAGGGAGTTTAAGAATTATAACACTGTGAGCCATCTAGTCCTGTATTCTACCTCTTACAGTGGCCAATGTCAAAATCCTAAAATCATTAAATAAGAATATTTTGCTTCCCACACTGGTATTATCTTACACTTCTAATATTCCTTCACTAGATTTGTATCTCTTTTGCAGAATCCAATAATCTGGAGTGCTAAGTGTAAAGAAAAAGAACTCCTCAGTCATTAAAACAACCTTACCTTCCAAGCGTTCCCTTAGCATCTACTATATACATACAACACTCCACACTTACAGCTAAAACTGCAAGGCCAAATGACTGCTTACCTTAAATCTGTCAACAGAAACAGATGCCTCAGATAGAGACTTCACTGAGAAAGGTGTTACTTTTAGAGCAAAAGTCATTGAATTAAAGACAGTGACCACTGTGAATGCCTAAAAATGAGACAAGAAAGAGAATCACATTTGGATGCAATATACTAACTCCTCCAACCTTCTAAAAGCTGAAATGTCACAGCAGCAATTCAAAGCCATAGAAAAGGCCCACAGTCCAAGAATAACCATTTAAGTATTCAACATATTCTCGAACAGCAGAAAACAGCAGATCTACCCAACTCTTTCTCCAGTGCTTTGTAACAGACCCCGACAGACATCTTCAGTGTTTGTAGGTCTACCGAAAGCAGCAGCTAGCAAATTCTGCATTAGCCCATTACTTTTGAAGACCCAAGTTCAAATCCTGCTGTAAGACATTTATGCTGCTTGCATCCAAGCACACTGTAAAACAAAAGCATCCAGTAATCCCAATGCCCTATCTGAATAGCAAACAGGAGTGCTCGTTTACATTCAGCTCAAAACCTGTTCTGGGGAAGGTCAGGACTGAAACAGGACTGAGAGCTTTTTGTGCAAAATACAAGACTACATCTGCTGCTGTCACGCCCATCAGATGTTCACTTCTGTGAGCAAGGCTACAGCTTGGCCACACAGGCACAGCCACAAAGCAAAGAATATGATGAAGAGAAATGGCTTAGCAGAAAAGCTACTGTAGCAATATTGTAAAGAATATTTTCAACACTGCAGTAAGTTACCTGAGCTGCTGTAAGATCGTAGCCAAGGATCATATGGACAGAAAAGGTCACCACGCTGGCAATGACTACAACTATGGGAGCCACACCCACAGTGATACTCTGGAAGTAGCCCGCACGCTCTAAGATTTTACGTTCTTCCTCACGAATTTCTAGGAATATAAATAGGAGTACCACATTTGAAGTCTGTTTCGGGGTGTACACACACAGCAGACACTACCATAGCACTATAAACACCGAGTAAGAGAAGCCTAATTCTGCGCTTTAGCATTTATCACATTGTATACCTTCTTATAAAAAGACCGCAGTTACAGAGGAGCAAACTATAATGGTCTGCAGATTTCCATAAGAATAGAGGTCTTTTTACTTTATTCAAAAATGGAGCAGCCAGCACATTTATTAAATGATAAAAAATGGAACAAAATTTAAAAATTTAAGATTAGTGCCAAGCCACAAACATCGTCATGCTAGAAAGCGAAACTTTAGAAGCAGGTCTGTTTGTCTGACCCATCATGCATAACAAACAGGAAGCCTGAAGGATGAAAGTGTTATTACACTGCAGGTACATCAACATCTATGGTACCAAGTTAGGAGGATGCACCAGGATACTAAGCAATGGGGCATCTGCCCAAAAGGAAACATTTACAGATTGTGTGAACTCACTTTGAACATTCTGGGAAAATGGTTTGACCCAGGCATACATTTTAATGAACTTAATGTAATTAAGAACTTCATTCATCTTTTGCACACGCTCGTCTGTTGTCGATACACATTTTCTTCTGAAATAAGCTGTGAGGCGTGATACAAACATCTGGAACAAAAGGTAACACCATGTAACATTAATGGCAACTCAGAAAGAGCAAGTACATTCAACTCCTCCTAATTACCAGAGAAGGCCAATTTTGAATCTGAAAAAGGGATTCAGGGATGGGGCAAGGCGGCTGTTGTTCTAAAATAAAAGTCAGGCTGGAAACACTATTCATATCCTCCCACCCCATCTGCACTGAGCATTAGACTCATGATAGCAGGTTTCAACAAACAAAAAATTTGTGAAAAAAGGTGTGCACTTTTACCAACATTAAATAGTACCAGATTTGTTAAAGTTTCTGAAGCACAAAGAGTACAAGCACATTAACCTAAAGATAAACCAAGCTGACCCTCATGGCAAATGAACAGTAGAACCCATTTTAGCCAGCCTTGTAACCTGGTCCCATAAGGCAAAAGACCAAGCTGGACTTTGCACAGCCAGATCAATTTCTACCACATGCCAGTGCTAGGAAGGTGGTAAAACAGTTCTAACATTTTTAGTAAACCAATCTAAAAACAAATAGTTGTTCACATGTTTCTGAGTATGTGCTACTCCTACATTCACCCCATTCCTGGTCTGAAATTCAAAACCAACAGACTACTTTAGGAAGTTTTCAGCTCCTTGCCCTTCTTCATACTCCCGCAATCTCTTTTGGAGTCCCCATCAATAGAGGACTGCTGAAAAGAACTGGAAAAGATGATCAAACTCCAATCCTCATTCCCCTCTTTAAAACATAACTACCATTATTTTAATCCTTACTGTTGGCCAGATAAATTGGACCAACGTGGACCTCACAGTATTCAGCCTCCATGCTTTTTAAAATTTGTATTACGAATATCATGACAAATCTTCAGCAGCCTTACAGGGCATTTCAGAGGCAAGAAGATTTTGGCTTGAACTAGCCTATTTCACAGCTCAGCAGAAGTAGAGGCAGGAGTAGCCAATAAAGAACACCCTCTTCCAGATGCAGTGCTTTTCAACATCTTTTGTTGAAATCAAGAGTGATGTGCTCATGCAACACTGAGCTTCTGTACACAAGCTGGAGGCCTTGTGTCTTTCCAACCTTGACCGCAAGCACCTGAGCATTCTCCAGTTTAATTTAACTATGCATATTTATCTCAGTCAAATCTATCAGCTTTCCTATTTCCATTTTCTAATTTTCTTTAACATTTTGAGCTTCCCGTTTCCTAATTCCTGCTTCATACACCATCTTTAGAAACACCTTCAATAACATGCAACACCATAAACGGGCTAAATCTAGCATATTTCAACACCTTCTATTCAGAACTATACATATGTCTGACCTAATAAAAATGAAGCAAGTCTTAACTCTTTCAAACTCACCATTGCTGGGTAGAAAAGGATGAAGACAGCAGAGCCCAAGAAGCCTGTTGGACCCAGAATAATCACATTATAAACCATTCCTAAGATGGCCACAATAGGGCCCCCAGCCAACAAACTGCCAACTGCTGCAGCTTCAAACATCCTTTGACCATCATTGGAACATACATTTATGAGCTGAAAAATACACATAACAGATTATTTAGATTTAAGGCACAGCTCACGCTCAAAGGAGTATATTGCATATCCGTTTTCACACTGCAATTTCCAAAATGATGCTGCAGCTTACCTCTCCAAGAGACTTCTCCTTGATGTTCTTCAGCTTAAGAATTTTCTTAAACGCCATTGTCAAGATAGCTCCACGCAGTCTAACCCCCGTGCGGTAATTCAAAGCCCAGGTTAGCGCAAGGGACCAAGATCGCACTATTTCCGTCATAAAGATGCCAAAAACTAAAAACAAGCTGTACTGCAGGTTGGACTCACTCTGTTGGGTATACTCCAAAAGATGTTTCACAACGAACGCCTACAGGAAGAAATGCAACCTTGCATGAACACCCCATCATCCCAGAAGACCATGCAACAACTTTATGTTAAGTTAGAAATAAGTAGGCTACTTTGCTTTTAAAAGAGCCGTTTGAAATAGAAAGCATCTTCTTTCTAGAAGTAAAAGGTGTCAATACAAGAAGTACTGTAACACAAAGCCCTGCTGAGAGCCAAGCACTGAGTCAAATTTAGTAAGTAAAGAAAGTTTAATTTGGAACCATATTCCTCGCAGCACGCTTCTAATCCTCCGTGTCTTCTAACTTAACATAAATCTGTCAGTTAGCTGAAAGCAATGCATTATCATATAGAAGAGTTTTAAAATATAGTCACTACTTATACATCTGCGCACATTAAGAAACATTCCTTTACGTGACATTAAGACCTTTTTTATTTTATCTTTGGTTTGCTTCAAACGTGCTTATTTGATAAAAAGGAACAATGTACCTACAGTTGTAGAGGGGAAGAGTGAGAAGGACATTTGCAAAACATTCCTGGAAATAAACATCAGCAGTTTAATAGTAAAGAAAAAAACAAGCAGAAAGCACAAGGTACGCAATACCACAAATCATTGGGGACAGGGGAGAAAAAAAAAGACAAAAATTAACCATTCGATCCCTCCCCATACCCTGTCCCCCCAAAAACATAAACACTTTACCTCACGAATCACATTTCAAACATCACCTGCAGAAAGAGGACAGCCCCCAGAACCATCGATTCCCACCTCCAGCTCTTTGTGGTCCAACGGCACAATATAACATCATACAACTCACAATCACCAGCAATATTAAATACTATTGACTGCGAAACAATAGGCTTTTATTTGAAATAAAGTGCCATCTTAAATGGTAACATCTCAAAAACACCGTACAACAGGTAGAGCATTGTATAAACATACAATCTGCACATACAGGATAATGATAAAGAGCTAATATCTAACAGCCAGTCTTAGCCTCTAACATAAACTAGATTTGAAACTACACACAAAATTATAAAGATACAAAACCAGAACAGTACTTGTTCATGAAGTCCAAAAGAAGTCAAACTTGCAGGTGCCAACAGAGGAGGCTTCTGAGGCTGCACAAATTCTGAAATCTGGTTTAAAAAGTATCCTACAGTAAGGCTTCACAGACAGCAAAAGATTTCCTAGAGAGCTTTTCAACAAATTATGCTTTAGGATACTGGTGCTTTTGATATGCTAGTACAAAGCAGAGAATTACCTTTGCCTACAATAAAAAGCAACAAAAAAAAAATCTGAGACCAAAGAAAATATTTGAGAAGCCTTTCACATCATAGTCCGTTGAAGTCCTCTTGGCTAAACCAGGTTTTGCAAATAAGAGTTCTGTATAGTTTGAAGAGAGAGGAAAAAACCAAAACCCCACTACTTCAGCAAAGGTATTGATAGCTATAGCCCAGCACCAAATAACAGAAAAAACGGAGATCAAATTCATCTGTTCTGAGGAAAATAACTCTGCATGTCAGAACCAAGGAAACATGCTGTAAATAATTTTGCTCTTTCTTTTTCACAGGTGTGAATTAAAGCCAGATGTCCATCAGGTTCTAGAATGGCCACTGAGAAAATTTACATACCAATCCTTGAACAAATGTGAGGAGCTCAGATTCACAGATCTATTGCATTCCAACTTTCTCCTTACTTCGTTTTAGTTTTACATCGACTGTTTGGACCACAACTGCATACAGTTGGTTTGCAGTTACTAAGGAGATTACTGACTTCTTTTTCCAGTATTCAATCCAACATATGCAACCGAGTCACTGAGCAATTGGGGTGAAAATCCCCCTTTTTCCTCATGAGCTGTAACTCGGCGTTATCGCAGACTGCAAGCATTTTCTCGCACACCACAGCACTGCTGAAAGTCTCCAAGAGAGGATGTATAAAGATATCAGATGTTTCCTGGGGTCTCATTCCTCCCAAAACTTTAGTGCTATTTTTCAGCACTATTTTATAGATTCAGCATCTCCCGTGATGAAATAGAGACCAGCTTACATTATACCCCCTTTTTTTTTTTCCCCCGGAAGAAAGAAAAGAGGAAACAGCAGATTAAAGAATTTTGAAAAGGGAGGGGAAAAAAGTCACACAGAATTAACATTTACATCTGAACACATACTATTTGAATTCAAACTAGTTTAATGACAAGAATCCAGCACAAAGTTATTTACAAAACAAGAAAATTACTGTACAAAAACTAAAACTCAAGCTAATGGGGAAAAAGGAACTCCTGTGACTATTACCATAGTAGCTGGTACTAGCTGCTCTGCTGTCTTAAGCATTCCCATTGAATAAACATTACCTTACCTTTGCTCTTGGCGTTGGCTCTGCCCAGCAGGACTGTCTCATTCTGACGCAGAAAACAGCCATCCTGAAAATTCTAAAGAACAGCTTCTGTCACTGGTCCCACTGCAGTGCCGGCATCCCTGCTGCAGCCAGCGTGTGACAGCATGGGGCAGGCTGCAACTGGAGCCAACTGGGAAATCGGGAAACTTACCTCCAATAGCTTACCACTCCCCCCTCCAATAACTGACCAAACTGTCAAGCTGTACTCCACTAAGATAGCAAGTTTCCCCATCTCCCAAACAGGAAGAATTAGCTCTGAACAGTTGCAGACAGGTACATTGTTCAGACCTGGAGTTAAACTGATTGTGTTTAGTAACCAAAACACTTCTTTGCTCCTCAACCCAAACTTGAAAGTTTTGGTAGCTGATCAAATGGCAGCAAATATTCACTGGAGATAAATAGTATCTCACCTATACTAGTACATTCTGATGGTTATTACAAGGCAGTCTGACACATGCAGCTGTCTCACCAGGTTATGAGTTTGGATACTGTGCCAGATGCAGAATTTATCAAAAGAAAAAAGGAAGACCCTTGAAGGATCTATCTGATNATAAAAAAAAAAAAAAAAAAAAAAAAACACACAGGAAGTCTGCAACAACTCCTTTCCAGTTATAACCATCACAATGCTCATTAGCAAAGCCACAGCTGTTGGCTGGCATTTCAAGGTCACAGACATTCAATTAAAATTTTTTAAGTTTAATATAGTGTTTAACTCCATTTTTATAATTTTCACCAATACATGAGGTCAAGTCAAGTGCTTTTCCTGATCTCGCTTTTCACCTTCAGGTGACTGGAAGGGTGTAACAATACAAGAAAGCACTGATACTTCTGAGGAGACAGCAGGCATATCTATGAGGCATGCCATTTTTAAAAACAGGGAGGAGGGATGGTAAAGACTTACTTTTCATGCCAAATGATGGCACCAAAAGGGAAGACGTTCCTTATTCAGAGAAATGAATAAGGTTGCCTGTAAATGGGCAAGTGTCTACAGATAATTTTAAATTACCCAAATTGAGCATCAACTGCAGCGGTAGCCCCCAGCCTAGTCAAGTTGGTTTGTTTTTCTCCTTCCCCTCCTTCTCTCTCTCATTCAGCAGTTCGGCAGAGACAAATTGAGAAAATTACACTACAGAAATTAGGGGCAACCCTGCTGCAAGTTCTTTGCTAAAGATAAAAGCAGCTACTGAAGCCCTGTAGTGAAACAATGACAGAAGCTCTTCTTGGGGAAAGCTAGTGCTGTTAAAACCTTAATCATGACTTATTGTTAATTACCAAAGTATGTTCGTATATTTTATGATACAAGCTACTATAAATTATTACCAAGAAAACAATACCACAGAAACATTTATTGTTATTCATATTACATGAAACAATGCAAACTTTAAAAAGGCTTAAAAAGCAGAACATCATTTTGATAAGACATTTAAAAGCAGGAAAACATTTTAAAGAGACATTTCACCTAACAGTGCACCCAAGTGTACTTACCCAAGAAATGAACCTTCAGCTTACCAGCACACTGAAACGTGTACTACTAGCAGTAATACTGCTCCTACTCCTCAAGGGAAATGTGTAGAGAATAAATTTAGTCAAAATTTCAACTGCAAATCTGCACAGCATGTGCAACAAACAGGTGACAAAAAATGGTGTGAATGTCAAGTCCCATATGTTGTTATCTTCATTACGACCCATAGCAACAAACAGCAGCAGTTCCTAAAGGCAATAACGTAGTCTAACACTTCTACATGAAACCTGTCTGACCATTCTCTGTAGGATCAGTAAAGACTATACCCACAGACTTCTTGAGACCTGCTCACATTAGTTTTTACGTAGTGCTTTAATAAAATTGTTTCGTTCCACTTCTTGAAGACTGTGCTATTAATGCCAATAATCTAAGATTAGTGTTTTATTAGACTGAATTTTATTCCAAGAAAAATTTACAGAATTGCAAAAAGAAAAAGAAAACAATTAAAAGACCTGCGCATAAGAATTTTATGCAAGAAGACCACATACCAGTTAAGGAAGAACTTTAAACTATACTCAAAACCAAAGAGAAAAACCAAGTGTGCATTTCCTCCAAGATACCTAAACTCCCCCTCCCTTCTCCAAGAACTTGCCTCGGTATTCAGCAACTGATCCACCAGCTGTAGGAAACCTATCTTGGATTCTTGAATCACTCTGGAATTTTGCCCCAAAATTTCTAGCTAGTCAAAACATTTAAGTGATTCTGCAATGAAACCTTAAGATTTTACAGTTGGCCATGAGATGGAGCCCTCTGAGGTTGTTAAAAAAAGGATGGATATTACTTACTGGTCCACTAAAACCCGCGAGCTGCGTGATCATCAGACACACTATGGAAATGATGAGCCTGGTGCGGCAGAAAATCCACACAACCCTCCGGAGAGAAGCATCATCGGGCCCACTCTCTTTCAGTTCTTCCTGCCACAATCTCTCCAGCCTAATAAAAACAGAAGCCTCATGTTATAAATTTTTCACCATGATAGAAGGTACAATCTCATAGGTACTTCTTTGTGAAAATTCCAAGCACTTCCTAGCTCACAGCAACAAATATTACTAGATATCAAGACTTAATAAATACATGGTACATTCTGCGAGGTAAAGAGAAATATCTGCATCTTGAAATATCTATGTTGTGTTACTTATACAGAAGAGAGGGATGAAAAACACAATGCCTTTTGCTTTGCCTGGAATGTCTTTGGCAATCTTAATATGCTGACTGTCACAGCCTTTCCTTGCTTATCTGACAGAAGAGTTGTGGAGTCAAAACCTAAAAAAATTCTAATTAGCCATAAAAAGTTAGCCTGATCACAAGATCTGACTCATATTCAATCAAATCACCTTGCTACTGTCAGTTTTACTTATTATTTTAGCACAAGATTTTTTTCAGCATAGCCTTGAGAAAGAACTTTGTTTTAATAAAAAAATAGTTTAAAGACATGCAAAATCAGAAAAACAACTGCAAAACACTCCTGGAGACAGGTATATGAAGGATAAAACTAAATTCCACTATTCTGAGAAAGGCAGAACAAAATATCAGTGCTGCTTTTCTAGGGCAATACTATATCATTGCCTGTGAACTAACGTATAAAAAAGGAAACAAGAAAATAATAAGGAACAAGATGTCTCTACCTTCTACAATTGACATCTGAAGATTCATGCCTTGATAAAGACCATACATCATCCATAAACAATTCCCCTTTCTTGTATGCTCTGTGGGCCAAAGGAGTGAGCCAGGAGAAGGTCATGCAGGAGAAAAGCCCAGCATTATCAACAGGGTGCTGGTGTCTGAAAGGAAAAAAAAAAATCACAAACAAATGAAAAAGGAAACAGAATTGTAAATCCTGGAGAAAAACAAAGCCTCCTCTCATTGAAAGTACTCAGAGTACCACATGGACCATGCCCATCATACTTGCTAAACAAATTCTCATGTTTTCAGTATCAGTCAGCAGACCTACAGCTGCGATCCTGCTTTGAGACTGGTTTGAAAAGCAAATGCTGTATCAGTTCTTTTGTAGCCTAAAGACTTACTTGGAAGTAGTCCGTATGGGTTTCAGCACATTCAGGCCATGGTGGTATTTGCCCTTGTGATGCTCTTCATCCAGCATTCTCAGCTGGGAATGCACGGAGGTGTCCAGAGGCAGGCCCTCTGCCCGAGCAGCTGCTTCCAAGGCATCCTGGCATTCAATCTGCTTTTAGAAGGACAGCAGAATCAGAGTTCAAAACTATGTTTAAAGTCCATGACTCCTGACTCCAGCAACTTTGCACCTTTCTTCTGTAAATTATTGTGCAACAGCAATCACTATCATTTAAATGTCTTAGAAGACAGGCTTCAGCCTGGCAGCAAAGACATGGAAAGCACACATTCTAGATCTGCATTAGATTGCTGCATTTGTAAAACATAAATTAACACCGGTATTGTGCCTGTGCATTCAAAGGATAAATGGATAGACCAGACTAATCTTGCACTCTACCACAGGAAATACAATAGAGAAAAATTACAAAATCAAGTACCTTTGACATCAGTTCAGGAAATCAATTTCACTGCATAAGCCAGTCATTAAGACATACATTCTTGATGAATTTACACCCTCTTAGTGTAATTTAGATATCCACAGAAAATTCAAATTATTTTCAGAACACTGCTAAAGTCCCTTCTTCAAAAATACATTGGATTAGATCAAAAAACAAATATGCATTAAGCAGAATTGTAATTTCTTTTATCATGTTTCCAGCTTTTTCTCTTCTTCCCTAAACTAAAGGGAACAAAGATGACAATTTTCTCTGCTCCCAGCCACACTTCTCAATGGCTCAGCAACTTTATTAACAACCACTTAAAAAGCAAGCCTTATCTAGGGGGAATTTTTACACAGCCATAGTGAAAGGCAGACCTAAATGCTAATGTAAGAGGAGAAAGGAAACAGCAATGATATGGAGTAGTCAAAATGTTGCAGAGTTCACACAAACCTTTTGGTCAGAAGCTAGAAGTGGCAAAGCTATCTGAGATTAGCTTGCTATCCATACTCGCAGAGGGCTCGCCACTGGTTCTGCTAACTTAATGGACCATCTATTGCAGTCCCATGTTACCTGTTTGTATTCTAATTTTTTGAAATGGAGCTACTTTGTGGAAAAAAAAAAAGTCAGTTCTGAGGTAAAAATCTTCCTGGCCATCGCAAACGGAGATACTATGTTTACCCTTATTAGTTGCCTTCCCAGAGCAAAGTTACTTTATTTCTTTGAAAACAGCAACTGTAAGTGCCTTGTAGCCTCCTAAAAACACAGTATCTGCAAAGCACTAAATGCAAATCAATAGCAAGCACTTGGTTCCTAACTTTGCATGGTGTAATTTTTGTCACAAATGCCCCCATTTATTGGAGACTTAGTCTGTACTACATTAACATGTAAGCATGTAGCACATTAAGATACCTAGCTTCCATTCATGTGAAGGATGAGAACAGGAAATTGATAACAGCATAAATCTGTCCTTTATTTATTTAACCGAATTACTTAAATAGTGCCTAAGCGTGTTGTCAACAATCCATGGTCCTGATCTCAAAAAACTTATTCACTAAACCTAAAGCTATGATTACAAAAGAACATAGCAAAGTAATAAGAAAACAAAAGAACGTTACAACATGGAGTGACTCAAAAATATGCAACACTTGAAATCTGAATTAAAAGACTTCTCACTCAATTTATATTAAATTGCTGACTCACGGCAATACCGTCTTAGTAAATCTACCCAAATCAGCATTAATATGGGACCTGCCGAAGATGTCTCAAAGGACTCAGTAGTGGGGAAAAGTTCTGCACCACTGTTTTTCTGGTTACAGCAGAGGAATTCATAGCTAGTTTGCTATGTTACCCCCTGCAAGAGCCCCAGGCAGATCTGTCCAAACACCCTATTGCTAGTAACATGCTTTTTTGTAAGTGATGCCACAGGCTATTTGCAGAATCATTGTTTTTCAGAGCACACAAAAAGTACCTATAAGTGAAAAAAAAAAAAGTCTTCCAAAACAAAAAACACTGTATTTGTCAGCATAAAAGAAGTTTTTCACCACTTACAAAGAAGAACAGCTTTTTAATAAGAAAGCACAATTGCAAGATACTGTATTTTTACGCAGTCCAAAGGTAATGTTCTTAAACACTCACTGCGAAAAATAATTAAACTCTCCACAGCTGCTCAGCAGAATTCTCTCAGCAAAGGTGGAAAAAATGCATTGATAAAAGACTAGGGCACTGCCTTTGAAACGCCTTTATAACGCCTCGCCGTATAGGCAAGTGTAAGCGCAAACCCCTAGTCGAGAACATCACTCATCTCCACCTTGGCAAGGCTGTCAAAATCCCACATGTACGACTATCAAGAAACAAATGCATCACACTACTGCACAACTAAGATTCTAAGAAAGACCATACAGTTCTGTGTCACATTAAAAAAATATTCAAAGCATAGAGCTTATCAGGAAGAAATAAGACTCCTAAGCAGTTCTACAATGCATTTCTAGAGCAAAAGACTGAAGTACAAAAACTAGCAACAACCCCAACACTATTAATTTAGGTTTCTAAATCCCTATTATTTTTCCAGGTGTTCATCAACTGGCAATATCCTGATTGCCTGCATGCATGTAAGGTTTTCTTGGAAACTAAAATCTTGAAGAAGTCATTAGCAATGTGATACAACAGGCTCCAGCACTGCTCTTGAAAGAAATGTCTAAATCATGGCTGCGCTATCAAACAGAAATCAGACAGCACTTTTTCTAATTCAGCAACTTATTAATATACCAATACAAGCAATGAACCAGGTGATACAACACAGTGTTGATAACTCTAAAGAAATGCTCACAGAAACAAAACAAGCCTAAATCATATATCACCAACCAGGGGCGGGGGAGATGGGGTGGAAATCATTCAGACATTTCTTGAAAAACAGCAGTTCACTAGTCAGCATCATCAAAAAGGGCAAAAGACAATGAAGAATTGTTACAAAACACACAAAGAATAAAGCAGGAAACATTACCATACCACTTAAAAAAACTAGGGGTTGCCTCCTTTTTGAACACCAGAGTCAGTCCCCTGTCACTTCAGGTCAAAATGGGTATTATACTTAAAATTACTTTCTGCGAGCAATGAGAACAGTTGGGATTGGAACAGCTTCCACACAAGCATGAATTGAAGACTTTTCAGCTGCATAGAAGAGAGGAATAAAGATAAGGTACGGGTATATGAGAGGTCCATAAAGTCATGAACAGCATGAAGAAAAGAACTAGGGAGCAATCACCAACTCTTCTTACAAAGAACCAGGGACACTCAGTGAAATTAATGTTTTTCACACAAGGCATACTTAAATTCAAAATTCTCTGTCATAGGATTCTGTAAAGTTCAAATGCATAAATGGACTAAAAATGGGAGAATTGAACTCACATATGATAAGCATATCATAGATTACTAAATGCATGACAGCGGGCATCAGCAATTATTTACCCAGCATCTTATTAATAGCTGGTGGATTCCAAAAAAAGTTTCTGAAGCCATGGGCAGCTCCTAACAGAGGGTAATGGTCCTGCACTCCACATTCCATGAAGCTGTGGCACACCTGGGTACAAGCTGGTATGATTCAACAGATGACAGGGGAAATTAACAGATGAAGAAAACAATTAAACTTTTAATCCTGAGGGCAATCCCCAAGAGTATGGAGAGTACTGAGGAAGTATCACTACACACATGATCTTGTCTTGTTCTTTTACCTCCACAGCTAGCTCAGGCAGAGAAAGAGAAGCATGGCTGATGCTGCTACCACAGAGCACACCTGCCCCCTCTGACTTTCTGCAACTTGAGAGAGCAACAAAACCCTACCAGCACCTGTTACCATGATTTCCTTGTCCAACAAATTGGTCATAGCAATGGTAAGCACATAAGGTAATGTGAGAGCCAGAAAGACAATGTGGTTGGCTCAAGACATGTCATGACAGAAAGTCTGGGTGAGGTGAAGAAAATAAGTTGTTTAAGGGCAAGGAAAAAGATTTGTTCATTAAATTAGAGACAGCAGTATCAAATTCACAATCGATATACCAAGGTCATGTGAGAAGGCCATAAAAATACAGAAAATTTAGGAGCCAAGCTACAAAGCTGTCAAATATACATGATGGCAGGTTGGATGGTTGGTTGGTGGGATGGAAGTAAGAAAGACAGAAGTTGCTGGGTAAGAAACTGGCTGGATGGCCGAGCCCAGAGTGGTGGTGAATGGAGTTCAATCCAGTTGGCGGCCGGTCATGAGCAGTGTTCCCCAGGGCTCAGTTCTGGGGCTGGTTTTGTTCAACGTCTTCATCAATGATCTGGATGAGGGGATTGAGTGCACCCTCAGCAAGTTTGCAGATGACACCAAGCTGGGCAGGAGTGTCAATCTGCTCGAGGGAAGGAAGGCCCTGCAGAGGGATCTGGACAGGCTGGATCGATGGGCCAAGGCCAACTGTATGAGGTTTAACAAGGCCAAGTGCCAGGTCCTGCACTTGGGTCACAACAGCCCCATGCAATGCTACAGGCTTGGGGAAGAGTGGCTGGAGAGCTGCCCAGCGGAAAAGGACCTGGGGGGTGCTGGTTGACAGCCAGCTGAACATGAGCCAGCAGTGTGCCCAGGTGGCCAAGAGGGCCAATGGCATCCTGGCTTGTATCAGGAATAGTGTGACCAGCAGGAGTAGGGAAGTGATCGTGCCCCTGTACTTGGTACTGGTGAGGCCCCACCTCGAGTACTGTGTTCAGTTTTGGGCCCCTCAGTACAAGAAGGACATTGAGGTGCTGGAGCGTATCCAGAGAAGGGCAACGAAGCTGGTGAAGGGTCTAGAAAACAAGACTTATGAGGAGCGGCTGAGAGAACTGGGGCTGTTTAGCTTGGAGAAGAGGAGGCTGAGGGGAGACCTTATAGCTCTCTACAACTATCTGAAAGGAGGTTGTAGTGAAGTGGGTGTTGGACTCTTCTCCCAAGAAACTAGCGATAGGACAAGAGGAAATGGCCTCAAGTTGCATCAGGGGAGGTTTAGACTGGACGTCAGGAAGAATCTCTTTACCGAAAGAGTGGTTAAGCATTGGAAGAGGCTCCCCAGAGAGGTGGTGGAGTCGTCAACCCTGGAGGCGTTCAAAAAAGGTATAGACGTGGCACTCCAGGGCCTAGTTTAGGAGTCCTGGTGGTGTTAGTTGATGGTTGGACTTGATGATCTTAGAGGTCTTTTCCAACCTTAATGATTCTATGATTCTAAGTTCTGTAGGAAGCAAGAGGGGCACTAGGAACATTATGCAGAAAGGCAAGCAAACAAATATGTGAAATAGAAGGACACTTCTGAAAACCTGCTGAGCAGCCAACATGGGCATTTATCTCTGAGGATGGGGAACAGGTGAAAAGAAAGGAGGCAGCTCTGTTGTATATGGGAAGGAAAAAAAACCCAAAAAAACCCCAGTGAGATCCTAGCCTTTCACACCGGCAATCTCATATTTAACAGAGAAGGTAGCAATTTATTGGTTTGACAACTGTAACATCACATGATAATAGCAAAATCAGATAAGCCTGGAGGCCAAGCAAAACATTCTTCCATCCCTTATTCATCTTGCAGAGAAAGAATTTGATGTGTACACAGTCAACATATGACCCAAACCCCACCCACCAAACAACTATTGTCTCCTCTTCCATAAGGTAGAAATCTTCCAGGGGTCAGCTCACTACAGGGAAGAAGCCACATCTCTTCTGGTCCTACTGCTACCTGACAGGGAACTAGAGCAAACATATAAAGGCTTCTTTTATTAATCCTCGCAGCTGATATAGACTACAAAAGCTAGTGTGGTTGATTTACTATTACACAAAATTAAAATTGTTTTATTTAAGTAGTAAAGAACTCCAAGCTGGCAATGCTGCAGAACAGGAGTTCCCACCGTCTTGCACTTAGAAGGCAGAGCTCAGGAGGCCTCCTCACTCCTTTGTTCAAGTTCCCAGTAAGGAGAGGGAAATGGGGAACTAACAGACCAGCACAATAGAGCTCGGGACTAGGCGGGCATATGGGGAGAAGGAGAATTATATGATCACCAGTTCTGCTCAGTGCTTAAAGCATTCTCCATATTACAATTCCGAGACGAACAGCAGTTTTAAAATATTTAAGAGACTTCATTAAAGGACTGGGGTTTCAAAACAAGATTAGTTATTAGTTTGTATAGGCTGGGGAAGAATAGGATCAACTGTTCCAGTTAGCTTAAAGATAACTAAACCAAAATAGAACAAGAGTCTAGGAAGATATACTCTGAAGTTGTAATTACACCCTTCTTCCCAGAAATTCCTCTGAGTCTTTCCAAGAATAACCCCACTTGAGAGTAGTTAGGGGTTTTATATACTGCTTTTGCAGGTAGCACAGGCAACCCCTAAAGCACTGTTGTCCAGACTTCTGGAAGTCACCAAACCCAGGAGCATCCAAAAATTAAGCAAGTTGGCAGGTCCAAACATTATCGAATCTGCCATTGCTTGGTGAAGCAGCAAGTGCTCTATGAACTTTATCTTTCACTAAGGCAATTTTCTTCTCTTTTCACTGGATTTGATGCAGTACACAATCTACAAAAGTATTAATAGGGGGATTTGCAGTATTAGACTCCCAGCCTACTCTGTAGCTAGAATGCTTTATAATACCCTGCCTGATTAGAACATGAACCTATTTAAGACTAGTTTGGTGTATCATCCACCCATACCAGCTGTCTCCCTGAAGGAGAGGCAGCAAGGAGCAGGCACTGGGCTAGATCACAGACAACGGGTATGAGGAAGGAGACATTGATCCTTTAGACACCTGCATACATCAATTGCAAAGTACAGACAGCACAGCTGAATACACACAGCACCAAGATGAGACCACCAGATAGCTTTAGATGCCTAGAAATTATGGTTACAGCTTCCAGGACTGCTGCAATGAACCAAGTCAAGAAGTTAGGGCCTTCATTTTCTTCCACCTCCTGACAAGTGGAGTATAAATGAAAGCTCATATCTCTGCTGCCTTCCCAGCTTCTGCTACAGGGAAGAACAGCTCTTTACAGCACCAACCATACATCCAAATGCAGGAATAAGTGCAGCTATGCCATATTTTTAAGTGAAAAGAGAATCAGGTGTTCAGAAGCATGCTCTGACTTGCCACAAGAGTTCAGAGATTCAACAGCTTGCAGTCCAGTCATTCAGTAACACACTAACATGTGACTCCATTACACAAGACCTCTGCAGTTGCTCTTCTGGGCTAAGGATTAGCAGAAGTTGAATTAGCATTTGAGTCATGGTTTCAAAGCTAGCCTCAGTTTATGCATCCTCAGATTAAAGCAGAAGTCTCCCAGTAGTGCTTGGCACTGATATTGGGGTTCTGTAGCCAAACATGATCAGGGTACGCATGTCTGATGAGCCTGAATATTTTAGTCATATATTGAGCACTTTTACTTGATGCACATAGAGTCCTTTCTGAGGACAGGTATATCAGTTTCTTCTAGGAACACTGCTTACTTGACCTTGCCCTTGAATTCTGGCAAGCATTAGCATTAAGGTGAGGTGTTCTAAACTCTTCCCTGGCAAGTCCACTTATTCCTGCAATCCAAGAAATGCAGAGTGTGGCATGTAGTGTTCATTTTAGGATTCTGCAACAGTAACTGCTGTGTATGCATCTGATTAGCAGCTGTGTACCTGCTTAGGCTTCTGGTATACATGAATCCATGTCTTCTGTTTTGCATTAAAATTAGTATCCATGATCTTGTAATCAAAGGATATAGGATTCATACAGAGCTGAGGTTGTACACTTATCATCCAGCACTGGAGCTACATAGTTCATGCACGCTAACAGTACAGTAACAGCAGACTCCTGTGGAGTTGGAAATAATGATCAGCCTTAACTACAAGTTGCCTTACAGAATTAGCACCCTACATGTGCTCTGACGACAAAGCTGGGAAAACTCCTCACTAAGCACATCAAACTAGCACAGCACAGGCTGAGGATTTGGCTCCTGACTTGCTCAGGTAAGCTCTACTGTCCTGAACCACATGCAGACAGCCTCCCATATGCTGGAGGTGTTCTTCCAGTAATATCCTCTACTCAGGCCATGCCAATGCTAGGTCACAACAGAAGCTACACAGGTCAATTTAGTACAACACTAGGAGTATCCAGGGAGTCTTTAAACTCAAACTTCTGTGGAGTGGAACCACCAGTGAACAACAGCAGAAGCCTTGACACCACAGCATTTACCGAGCCTAATACAACCACCTTTTATTCAACTCATCTTCCTGTACCAACACATGCTTCCAAAAGCAAGGGGCACCCCACTCAAGTGGCAAATGAACTAGTAAACTCAAAGTAAACACCTCAGAGCTCCAAACATGTTGACTTTGAAATTCTTTAACCTTAGTCCTCAAAAAGGACTGAAATACAGATTTTCTTTGGGGAACAGCCTGTTCACAGTATGCAGTTCAGACCACAACTGACTATTCCTTAGCACTAGGATGCAAATGTTCAAAAACTAATAAACACCTCAGGGTATCAGAACTCCCTGCATATAAATGAGTTTTGACTCATTTCAAGTTAAGTTCTCCAGTAGTTTGGGATAGATCCATTAAATCCTCCTGGCAACTCTTATAACTGTACACGGAGTTCCCGAGACAGCCATAGGGCAGAATGTCTCCAGCACTAATATGGAACACTACAATGGAAAAGATTCTGCAAGCTTTCCTTCACCGATGGTTAATCTGCTCCTTACACAGTTTTGGTCATGAGCAGGCTGATTTACAAATCTGCTTTGGACAAAGGAAGAGCAACCAACAGTAGTCAAAGACAATACTGGCAAGTGGCCAAATCCGAGGTTTTATTATGTGGCTATGACTTAGACAAAAGATGGTTAGTGCACTAAAGAAGGCAGCTGAGTTTCAGTGGAAGCCATGAATTAGCCAGAACACCAGCGCTCCTCTAGAGAATGTCTCTGCCCAGGGAAGGATTTTGCCTTTTTGTTCCTCCTATTACTACGTGTAAGGCTTCTCAGGCACAGTTAACCCCCCTCCAAGTTTCAGGTAAACTTAGAGCTGATGGATGTGCTCCTTTCTCAGCTGGTAATATGTACATATATACATGGAAGACAAGGTAGAGATATCACTTCTTCAGAGTGGTTAGAGAATAATCACAAAACATTCACCAACACCCAAGTCAAAGATATTGTGTCAAGTTAGTGAGTACTTTAGTAGCAGAAGTTCAATGGTAAAACAACTTGACAGAATGTGATTGTAACCAAAATAATACATTTGGTTCTTTGGGGATATCACAGAATTAATGCATCTTTAGAAAGTAACAGGAGTCTTTGCTTCTGCACATAGTCTAATTGTGTTCAAAGTTTTCAAAGATAACAGAACTATTGACAAAACAGATTTTAAAGTTTTGCTTTCTTTTGACTTGAGAAAGTAAAAATAGTTAACATTTAGAGAAAAACATGCCTTCAGTATGTAGGCACTTCACTTGTCTAGATTTGCCTTCTTGAGTTCATTATGTAAACTTATCCCCAAGTTTCAGCTCTGCTGATCACACTGAGGATCTTCAGAGAAGTTTCTGACACAATCACCAAAACAACAGCTCAAAACTGAACTTGAGAGCATTTTACATGCTCCTGATAGAGCTGCACTGTCCACTCACCCCTTAAACATCTGTAGATGGCATAATAGTAAACCAAGTAGGCAAGGAAGGCAAGAATTTCCATCTTCCTTTCCTTCCTGTGCAATAGTTAGAAAGGTTGAGTACCATCAAATTTACAACAGGAAAATTCTCTACAGCTTTTAACAAGGGTACATTCACAGATATTCTAGGCACTGTCAGGGCAGTTAAGTCACTGAACCTGGGTTTGAGGGATGCTATCCTTCAGTCTCATGCATTGTTCACCTCAGCCTCCTTCAGCATGGGGGCTTATGTGTTCCTAATTTCTAACCTTCCTTTACATTTAAGACCTTGGCTCCATTTACCCTCTCCTTCCTGCCATCTCCCTCCTCTCAGCATGACACATTATGGTGGCTGCTTTGTCCCCAGAAGTCTCCTGCCTGCACCAATAGTGGCTTCTCTTTGTCTAAGGGCCCCAGCCTACAGACACTTCAGCTTGCCAATGCTCACCCATTAGAAATGCTCTAGAATAGTGAACTGTAGGAAAACCATTGCTCTGAAACAGAAATTCCCCAGCCCCGCAATTTTAGAGGTTTATTAGCACAATGTTTCTATCCACCACACTGCATGTATTCAGACACCACACCAGTTGTAGACTCTGCATCATGCTTTGTTCCTATGACAGTATATACCACATAGTGTTCAGTCAAAACTTTACCAACTAAGAGAATAACGTTATGCAGCACCTCTTATGGGCACTGTCCACAGAACTGCTCTAGTCATCAAGTCACCTAAATTCCCTGCTACTTCAGCTGCTCAACTACAGCATTAGATTTTCAGCCTTCAGAGCTGATGTTACAGATACTGTAACAGATCTGATCCACTGCCTGTTAGTAGGAATTGGTTCATTTTAGAATGTATCATACTACTCCCTGCATCAGAGCCCTTACACTGCAGCAGTTTGTTCACAGCAGGGAAAGAACACACCAAAGCAGGATCCATAGAGGAACATGCCTTACCTAGTATAGCCTTGATATAAGGCTTCCAAATATCACTGGACAAACACTGTTTTCTTTCCTACTTTATAGAAGAGTCAAATGACAATACAAAGTTTGTTAGCATTAGTTTCCAATTTTATCATAACAGCCCCAAGAAATAAGTATCTCCTTGCAGTCAGACTCCGCAACAGAATACACAAATGCATTACACTGCAAAAGCTGAAATTCTAATTCTAGGTTGAAATTATTGTAAGAATTCAGATTTCTTCTTGTATACCTGCACCTCTGTCAGTTTTACATGTTTTATGGCAACACTACCTAAATTAAGTACTCCCTCACCTTCTATGCAGCTATGATCTGAGAAAATAAGGTATCTAAGACTGCACTTGTATGTAGTCTGTTATTAACAGGCATGAGATCCTCAAGCTACTAAGTGTAGCCATACAAAGCATAATGGCAGCAGTTACAAGTTTCAGAAACACATGAACACACACATCCAGATTTCCTCTACTCTTGCACATCTCTCCTAGCACAGCCAAACACCAGTGAGATGCTCAGCTGGGTGGTAGTTAAGATGAATCTAGCACTTTGCCAGTTATCTTGATCAAGTAGTCAACTGCACCTTCACATGCAGTAAGCACTGGCATTAGCTCAAACTACTGCAGCTTCTAGCTGTGATCTGAGCTAGCCATACAGCAATATCTTCCTGTGCAGAGACAGATTCAGAACACCTACAGCCCAAAAACAGCAGTAAAAGGAAGACTGGGGAAACTGTGGGCCCGCTGCTGAACGAGGTGGGGGCCCTGGTGATGCAGGATGCGGAGAAGGCGGAGTTACTGAATGCCTTCTTTGCTTCAGTCTTTACTGCTAAGGCTGGCCTTCAGGCATCCCAGCTCCCAGAGGCGAGAGGGGAAATCTGGAGAAAGGAAGACTTCCCTTTGGTTGAGGAGGATTGGGTTAGGGATCACCTAGGCAAACTGGATCCTCATAAATCCATGGGCCCTGACGGGATGCACCCACGAGTGCTGAGGGAGCTGGCAGATGTTCTCGCCAAGCCACTCTCCATCATCTTTGAAAGGTCATGGAGGACAGGAGAGGTGCCCGAGGACTGGAGGAAAGCCAATGTCATGCCAATCTTCAAAAAGGGCAAGAAGGAGGACCTGGGAAACTATAGGCCAGTCAGCTTCACCCAGAAAGGTGATGGAACAGTTCATCCTGGAGGTCATCTCCAGGCATGCAGAGGCAAAGAAGATTATCAGAAGTAGCCAACATGGATTCACTAAGGGGAAATCATGCTTGACCAACCTTCTATGTCATGCCTTCTATGATGGCATGACTGGCTGGGTGGATGAAGGGAGAGCAGTGGATGTTGTTTACCTTGACTTCGGCAAGGCCTTTGACACTGTCTCCCATAACATCCTCACAGACAAGCTTAGGAAGTGCTGGTTAGATGAGGGGACTGTGAGGCGGGTTGAGAATTGGCTGAATGGCAGAGCTCAGAGGGTTGTGATCAATGGCACAGAGTCTGGTTGGAGGCCCATAACTAGCAGTGTTCCCCAGGGGTCTGTACTGGGTCTGGTCCTGTTCAATATATTCATCAATGACCTGGACAAAGGGATAGAGTGTACCCTCAGCAAGTTTGCTGATGATACAAAACTGGGAGGAGCAGCTGACATGCCAGAAGGCTGCACTGCCATCCAGCAAGACCTGGACAGGCTGGAGAGCTGGGCTGAGAGGAACCTAATGAAATTCAACAAGAGCAAGTGTAAGGTCCTGCACTTGGGGAGGAACAACCCCATGCACCAGTACAGGTTGGGGGTTGACCTGCTGGGGGTTCTCTGCTGAGAAGGACCTGGGAGTGCTGGTGGACAGCAGGCTGACCATGAGCCAGCACTGTGCCCTTGTGGCCAAGAAGGCCAACAGCATCCTGGCATGTATCAAAAGGAGTGTGGCCAGCAGGTCAAGGGAGGTTATCCTGCCCCTCTACTCCGCCCTAGTGAGGCCACACCTGGAGTACTGTGTCCAGTTCTGGGCTCTCCAGTTCAAGAAGGACAGGGAACTGCTGGAGTGGGTCCAGCAGAGAGCCACAAAGATGATCAGGGGACCGGAACACCCCTCTTATGAGGAAAGGCTGAGAGACCTGGGTCTGTTCAGCCTAGAGAAGAAAAGACTGAGGGGGGATTTTATCAATGCTTACAAATATCTGAAGGGTGGGCGTCAAGAGGATGGGGCCAGACTCTTCCCAGTGGTGCCCAACGACAGGACAAGGGGCAATGGGCCCAAATTGGAACACAGGAAGTTCCACCTGAACATGAGAGAAAACTTCTTTACTGTGAGGGGGACAAAGCACTGGAACAGGCTGCCCAGAGAGGTTGTGGAGTCTCCTTGTCTGGAAATATTCAAAACCCTCCTGGATGTGGTCCTGTGTACCCTGCTCTAGGTGTACCTGCTCAAGCAGGGGGGTTGGACAAGATGAGCTCCAGAGGTCCCTTCCAACCACAACCATTCTGTGATTCTGTGAAAACAGCCTACTCAGACTGTGATTCCTAAAGTCCTGTGTTCACTTGGTTATGAAAATATGAAATATTCTGGAAAAATGTAGAGACATCCAGCAGCTTCAGCTACAACTAAAAGCTTATAGTTAAGCTGTCTAGAAGGCCTGCTCTGAGCATGGAGTGCCAAGGCACTAGCATCCAGGCTACATTCACATTCCTATTTTTAACATGTTGTTCAGCACAGTTGGTTCAGACACTTCAGATGCTCCAGAGAGTTTGAGAGGCAGAGTTGATCTGACTATTGGACAGTCAGACAGTGATAAATCACTTCAAAGCTATCAGTGCTTAAAGGATTTACATCAACTCCAGCAAGTTCTGATCACATTCTCTGCTGTCTTTGGCAAAAAGGTGTCAGAGACAAACCTGAAAAATAAGAGATCAAGGTGAAGACAGCAGCATTAGTAGGGCTTCTGATAGCTAAAGTTAGCAACACATTTTTCCTGCATGTTTAAAGCAATCTCTACAGTACCACACTGCCCAGTGTCTTCAAATGCAGCAATTTGCACTTGAGGCTTACCACAGATTCTATAGATGCAGTCATTATGCTTCAGCGTAATGAACCTAATCCTGAACACTACATTCCAGTCAGAACCAATTACAGCTTGGAGTACAATTTGTAAATTAGTGCCCTAGCATTGTTAACTTAGGGACTAGCATTTCAAGAATTGAGTTCTCACAAGCATTGTATATCATGAGAACAAGCTGCTTCTACATCCTCTTCTGTTGTTGCAAACATAATGGGGCAGGGGAGCAAAATACTCACTTGCTGTTCCATCAAATAAACATGAAGTCTACATTTGAGAAGAGCTTATTCCAAAACCACTTTGAGAACAAATTATTTCTCTTCCTCATCTGTCATTTTACAGTATGTTTCATGGACACAATGGGATCTGCCCTCCTCCTCAGGCCACACTGCTTCCATGAGAAAAACTAAATATAATTACTTCAGATACAACTTGAAAGGCACACAAGCATTCCAAGAACAAAAAGCTCTGAAGGTATAAGTATAAATCAATATTTTAAAAAATTCCTTAATTTTATTCACTGGTAATGTAACAGCTTCTTACAGATGAAGACTACTGACTATAGTGCTAGGCAGCAGGTGTACCTTGAAGTTATCTTCATTCAGAAGAGCCATGCTTCTACACACAATAAGCCCAATTAGTATAGCATTATGCATTGGGAACATGTAGTTAACACCCTATTTTGTAAGCTACATTAAGGTCTCCAAAGACTTAAAAATCAATTGTTATAAGAACACACTGCAGAAACTTATTCATGAGGTGAATATATGCATTCACAAGCTGAATAAAAATTGTTTCTTGAATTTCAGTCCCAGAGTGCCTATTTCAGAGGTCCAAATTTCTATAGCAACATTCCCATTAAGCACCAGGAAACGTTGGATTAGACCTACTTATATTACAGCATGATTTCAATTATGATTCCAGGAAGCCTATTTTAAAAGCTCCTGTCTTTCAAAGAAGTGATCTTTCAGGCCGTGACCAAACAGTGTTTAAGCTGCTAAGGAAAGAATTGCAAGTTTTTTCATTACTGTCATGAACACCCATTACAGCATCCTTTCAGCAGGAGACCTGAACACCAGTATGGAGGTTTCAGGACAGAAAGAGCAAAGTTGAATACAACCTTTATGCAAGGCAAAGAAGAAAGAGATATACAAAAGGCCTCTGGGACCTTGGCTCAGTAGTAAAAAAGGTCTTTCACCTATAAAGATCTTGATCAGGCAATCAACTAGTCTTGTCCACTTGAAGTTAAGAAGGATGTATAACAATGGAGCAATACAGGCAACAGGAAAAACAATGAGTCATGTTATTGATCAGCCAAACATACCTGTAGCCCTGCCAGAAGTGGTCCCCACCACTGGCCATTAACCAGTGGTCCTTGACTACCAGAGGCAGCATGTTCCTGTATCCTTCTCAGAGGAAGCTACGCAGTGCTACCTTGCTCTACAAGGTATGAGGTACCTATGCAACATGTTAGCAAGAAGTCTACCTCATGCAGTATAAGTGCTGCAAAACAGTCCCAAACCTGCATTCCACAAATATCTGAAGTTAGTGGTGAAATAACAGCCTTAATCTGCTTGCAGCTTGTTACCTGCTATATAGATCATGCTTACAGCTTTGTCATTTTTTGGTCAAGCTAGTTCAAATCCTGAGCTAGGTTTTCTACAAGAAATTTGAGTCCCAAAATCTCTATTGATGGCACACTGGACTCTGTTGTCCAAATGACAGAGTTCCACTGCAGCTTAACCCCTCTATCTGAACTGCTGTGGTTCTACCCCTCCTCATCACATCAGGCCTCCATTGTGTTCTGTCACTAGCTGTGCCAACATGTGCCCAATAAACCAGCTTAGGCATCTGACCCAATCCCAGGTTTCATAAAGGCTAAAGTAGTGAAGGACTTAGTCCCTTCTCTCTCCTTGTAACACTGTTCTCTTAACAGCTGAACTACAGCTTCTACCCTTTTGTTACAGGCAGAGAGGAAGTGCTTGACCAAGCAGGCAAAGCTCAGCCTTATGAAAGGGAAGTCTTTGCTTATCCCTGTTACCGAAACTATAAAGCATCCCAACAAGTGATAAGGTCAAGAATGCTGCTGAAACCAGAGCTTGTTTCAGCTAGAGAGGACTGAAGCTTGGTACGCACAAACATGAACATGTAACGTAGATAAGGTGTTATGAATACAGCTCCTTTTACTTAACCTCAGTATTTTGCAAGTAAGCAGGATTTAATCTCACTGACATGCAGCAACAAATTCAGAGCTGTTTGTGTTTATGGATTGTATACATCCAAGCTATAAGGCTAGCAAAACAAGAAGGGTACCAATGTTTGAGCTAAAAATTAACTCATCCCTGGGATATTGAACAAGATAACTAAGCAAGTAAAATGTCACAGTACCCACCTGTCAGAACTAGCCAGTTCCATTAGCAAGATAAGTTAGGTTCATTCCTCTACTCAAAGAAACAAAAACAGATAAAGTTCTAGGTAAGAACTGGGGTAAGCCATTTTCTTGCATCAGTAATGACAAGTTTTACAGAATCCTCATTTTGCAATCAGTTATCTGGGTCTACTACCTTGTAGTCATAGGTAGCAAATCAAATGGTAGAGGTAGAAGGGTAAACAAGACTACAGCAACAGAGTTAAGCTGACCTGAAGCTGCCTCAAAGTTAGAGATTTTAATGCCATGCTGTACAGATGTGCAGGCCTTAGCTTACTTTCAGCCTTCAGAAAAAAACAAGGTGCTGGTTTGATTGATTTCATTCATTTAAAAAGTTTAGAGGGACAAAATCAGGATTTTGTCCTCAAAAGTTAAACCAGGCATCAAGATGACTGGATGATGCAGACCAACAGGCAGAGATAACATGGTATGATTACTGCTTAACTCCACTGCCACTGGTCAGGAAACAAAGCTGTCCACCAATGGCATCACTGTTGTCACCAGTAATGTGACAGAGCAGATTTCCTGCTGGATTGTGTACAGTGGATGGCAAGCCCATGACATCAACATAATAAATGCCATTAAGAAGCTGCACTGTGACTCCAGAGGGCTCTTCGTTCTGCATCAGTGCCTGCTCTAATGCAATCAGACACTCTACCTTCCTCTGAACACTGTCAGCAATAGCCTGCTGAGTCATAGAGCCTGTAGGGACACTAAGAGCTGCAGGGCCTGCAAGTGCAAACTGCACTCAGCCTGCTGCAGAGCAGATCACTCCAATCTCAAAAAACAGCAGTGCAGCACTGTTAGCCCACATAAAAAAAACCACCTGGCAAAACCCTTTAAGCCCCAGTGAAACAAGGTAAGCCTTATCTGAAGTATATAGTATCTCAGTGTCTAGTATAATGCAGCAAAACCTAAGCCTTTAAAAACAGTCTTCACAATTTCTCCATACAAATAAGGCGAGTTCCCCTATTTCCAACCCCCTCACACCAGGGCTGTCACAGGCAATCTATATAGAATGCCCAGCAACACATTTGCAAGCACCTTGTCATTGCAAAAATCAGACATAGGCAGTATTAACTTTATTTGTTTGGCTTCAGAAAGTTCTGTATTAGTATTTTAGGAAAGGTTAAGAACAGGACATGCAAGAAAATATTTCAGTGCTAGCATTCAGAACAGCTAATATCTTTAATCTTCTTCAGCTTGCACAGGTTATTAGTTTCAGACCACATCTTTCACCAGTGTGGATGTTTCCATTTATATGAGCATTTTTTTTGCCCTATAGCACATGGTATGTATACTCTTTTCAGTGAGAAAAAGCTCTAAAGCTTAGAAGCTCAGAACAATGACATGCAAGCTCTAAGCCAGTGGTTATTTCAAGACCCAGATCTAAATTAAACTAGAAGTAATTATGACTGCACCTCACCATGTTAATACACAGATGCATAAGAAATAGTATTCAATACAGATTACTTCCATCTGAGGGAAAAGTAAAAGTCTTACTACTAGAGCAAGCTAGACATCTGCTTTAGAAAATTAATCCTTGAGAAAAACATGGCATGATTAAGAGTCTTTTCAGCTACCAATGCTGAATGGTGTGTGATTTGTGCTGAGCTCTTCACTGTTCTTACTTGGTTGTAATGATTCTCTTAAGTATAAAAGCATAAAACATTTCCTGGATTCACAACAAGATCTGAATAGTAGAAAAAAGTCTATTTTGTTCAAATGTTACTAAAAAGCCACATTTAAAAGTGAAAAATGCTTAATAAGTGCTCAAACTTGTTACTAAGATAGCTACAGTAACCCTTGGAATGACCTTTTCCAAACAAAAGGGAATATTCATTGACCTTCAGTGCAGTGAATCTATATAGAGCTGGCACAGCAAACAGGCTGCTGCTGCATGTAATTTAATAAGCACAGACTGCAACACAAACAATGAAAAAATAAACTGACCTTATGTTTAGCATGCTGAAATTTTGACCCTTCCTGCTCTTCATGCTGCACCGAGTTGGCTCTCTCCCTCACACTTCTATACCCAGGACTGGGTATAATATACTCTTTTCCTATGTCGATGTCTTTCATCTTCTGTAAACGCCAGGGTTTACACGTGTATTTTCACCTCAAATGTCTGAAAAATAATTAAATTCCACTTCATTATATGCTATACCCAACACACCAGTTCCTTTTAGTAATCTATTTTTAAAGTTTATTTTTGAAATAAAAATCAGAAAGCACTTGTAAAAGTTTTATTACAACAGGACTGTAATAATGTGACTTTGGAAACCCACACCAGACTAACTGCTCCTGAACTAGTTTAAACATACCCTGAGGTAACCAAATAGTACAATGATTCTCAATGCACTAGAGTACTGTCATACTTCCTCCCTTAGAATTCTGAAATACGATTATGCAATCTGACAGATTAAAGTAATAACTACAGTATGTAGTCGAAACCTTGAGAAACTTGACTTGGAAGATCAAACCCCTGAAATCTTTTGTTAGTGTCTGAAGTTGCACATACCCAACAACTTACCAGTACAAAGTCTTGCAAAACTGATCTCTCTAGAGATATCACATGATAAAATTAGTCATTCCACACATACTCCAGAGAAAAATATATTCCTTCTCTATAGTATTATTCACTTACTCCATAGGCTTGAGCTATCATTAAGTATGAACATGCAGAAGGAGTCACATCTTCAGTGCTGCAGGTTTTCCCTCAACCTATGAAATAGCACTGTAATGTCAGAAGGAGAATCAGAGTCCCAAAAACAAAGTCACCTCCCACTGCAAGACTTTGTTTTATAACTCTGCTTTATTGCATTCTGTCACTTGCCATAAACTAACACGAGGGAAAAAGCCTGATTAAGTTACATTAGTCAGAATCTGCTTCAGCAGGTTTGGCTTCGTGCACTGGGCTGCCACCTCTCCGCCGCCTGCAGAAACAGCCTCCTTCCCCCATCCGTTGACAAAAGTCCCCTTCAACGCAGCCCTCCAGCTGCTCTCCAGCAGCCAGCCCGGCTCACCGGCCGCCCCTCACCACGCACAGCTCGGCGCTGCTCCCCCATCCGGGGCCGTATGTGCCTGCGCCGGGCGAGGATGCTGCACAGCAGCAGGTCCCGGGGCTGCTGCACCCTGCTGGCTCTCCATCCCTCCTGCACCAGGGATGCGAGCCAGCCTCCCCCGACCTGCCACCCCCCAGGCAACCCGGGGGAAGCGGGGGGGAGTCCCCCCTCCCCTACTCCCCCCCCGCGTCTCCGCCGCACCGGCGTAAACAAGAGAGGCCCTCCCCGCTCAGGGACAGATCTCCCCGCTCCAGCCGGGGAAGGACGGACAGCAATGGCCCCGAGCTGCCGGCGGGAGGGGGCACAGAGCAGCCCTCTTCACCGGGGGTGGGGGGGAGTGAGGGGGGGAGGCTGCTCGACCGGCCTCCTCACAGGAAAGGGGGCGGCAAAGCCTCCTCCTCAGCCGCGCGGCGGC
>WAAD01032678.1:134247-149418 GCA_013389945.1 Fregata magnificens | reverse complement strand
CTGGTTTGCAGAGCCGGAGCGGCGGCGGCCGGAGCGGGAGGAGCGGCGTCTCCGGCTTTAGCCTCGGTTGCACCCGCCCGCACTGCCGGTTGGTGGTTTGCACCAGCCTGTCATTTGCTGCCGGTCATTTACAGCCTTTCGGCCGGGGAAAGTGCGACTGTGTCCTTATCTAAGGCTTAACCTTTACCACAGCTGGGGCTGGAGTGCTGGCTTCTGTGTGCAGCAGCTGTGTCACCCCTCGGCCACAGCCGCAAGCCTGCAACGCTCTTTGCAGCAAGCCAAGCTTGGAGCAGGACGTGGAAGAGGCAAGGAAAGCCACTGCTGTGCCCCTCTGAAGGGATTCGGACCAGCTAAAGGGACTGTGAGCTTTTCCCAGGGCTTTCCCGGTCAAGCTTTGCCCACTGAAAGGCATGGAGCAGGGGGGAGGGAAACTGCGGCTGTGCATCCCTGCGTGGCGGTGGCCGAGGGGCAGCAACGGCCCTGCTCCCCCAGTAAAATGTGAGACAAGGTATCCGGCCCCCACCTCGGGGAAGTCAGTGAAGGAGGAGATGGACATGGCCGCGTTTCCTTTCACAAAGGGCTGTAAATATCCTTAACAAACCCTGAGCTGTAGCTTCTCCCCTGCTGTGTTTAAATACCCTGTCCTCATCTGACATCTTCCCACCAGCCAAATTTGGCTGATGTCTCATTTAAGTGGTTTATATAACAAGTGCCTGTTTGCACCGCAGTCCTTGCTCTCCTGTCAGGAATGTCTGTGAGAGTCAATTTGATAGAAAAGCTGAAATAAACTCAGGTAAAGAGTAGAGATGGGAATCTGGAAGTAAAACTGGACCCTGAATATTCCTTCCAAGGCCACAGGCCAGAAGTACAAGTAAAAGATGCCACCATGCAAAGCAACAATTCAAGGACTCTCTTAAGGTACCAGAGAATCCCTTCAGAGCTCCCTGACACAGATGGTAACATGTCCTGCAGAACTCCGACTCCATTTCTGACAAAAACGAGAATCAGCTTCATTGCAGGTGCTCTAATATTTTGGGACAGAAGAATTGACAGACAGATGCACAGAAGCAGAGCCCTTCCTATGGCAAAGCAGCCGAGAGCACATGTGGCTGCTGCATTTTCCCGCAGTCTGTTCCCCAGAACTCACAATTATGCAATTTCAGATTGGTTGGGCTGAGATTTTATTGGGGAAGAAGCTGCAAAGTGCACTTCATGCTTTATAAATGCTATGTCCCAGCAAAGGATGGATTTTAAGACAGAAGCCAGCCATTAAACACTTTTTCTGCATAAAACATGCTGGGGTGTAGGGATAAATAGCTGTGCAATTACTGGGCAATGTAGTTAAACAGCATAAACAGAAAGGACTAAGTATGAATGATGGAGAGAACTAAACTGTGTTAAAGCTTCAAGGTGAATCACTTGTATTATATTTTAGGGTGTTGACCTGAAATTGTTCTGATCGTGAGCATGTCTTTGGCCCCTGGGCAGTGGGAGCAACCAGAGCTGCTTTTCAGAGGTGGCTGGCTGGTTTTGAGCTGATGACATGCTGAAAACCAAAGGCTCTGCATCATGTGCCTGGAGGAAAAGAAGAGCGTGAACCTCCATTATGCCAAGGTGGTTGCAAAATGTGCTAGGAAAGATGAGCAGAGAGTGTTGTTTAAGCCAAGGGAGCCAGGGCCCTGCCTACACTTCTTCTGTCCTCTATTTCTCCAGTGCTGGAGCAGATCAGAGAGTAAAAGGGAGGGCATGAATGCTAGCAGCAAACTGTCCTGGTAAATAGTGATGTGTACACTCCACTCAGACTAGCTCTGGGCAATGGGCCGCCAGCAGCAGCAACAGCATTTTCACACCTGTGGTCCTGCTAGCATACGTACTCCCTTAGTACGATGGCGGGAGAAAAATGCTTGTGTAGGCATAACCTACTTTTAAGTGTGTCACAAGTCTCCTCCAGTGTTTGTTCTAAAGGATATAAATGTACTGGCGCTACCAACTAGAGGAGTTACATCTTTAGCTCCAGTGGCAGCAGCTAATGCTTTAGGTGCTGCAAGTCCTGGATTCATCCCTGTGGGGTGGCAGCTGTTACATAAACAAGGCCTGTACAGTATTAAAACTTGCCCTGATTCAAGATCTGGGATTTGCCGTAAGTGGCCCTGACTGCAGCAAGAAAAGCACAGCCAGACTGAAGAGCCAGCAGCAGCTTCAAAGCCAAGGCCTGCAGACCATGAGGGCTAGGAAGCAACACCTGACAATTAGTTTTCTTAGAGATGTACAGTATCTGCTCCCCCACACCCCAAAACAAACATCAGCAACAAATTTAAAGCAATGCTTGAAACAAACTGACTTGAGCCATTGGATCTGGTAGTGGAGCGTCACCAACTTGACCAGGGAAACCAAGGCTTAGTTTGTGGGAGTGATGGTCTTTATTTACCCAACTCTCCTACCACATCTTTCCCCATAGGGTCTGAGGACCTGCTTCTGCTTCCTGGGGAATATGGAGCACGTGCTGCCCAGGCGACTTAACTGAGCTGAATCTTGGACACCGTGCCAGGCGTCTCTCTGCCTGCTGGACCACAGATGCTTGTCCACAAGACTATGCATACACCACCATATGTGCTTCATGCCTACCTGGCTCCAACCAAACCCACAGCATGGGGCTAATAACCTCCCCATATGGACCTGGTGCCAAAACCCTCTCCTCCGTCCCAGTCGTAGCTGCATGGAAAGGGGTTAGCAGGGTTGGAGCCTGAAAGGCCCAGTGCCATGAGCCAACCATTTCCTGGAACTCAGCACTTTCCATGTGGCTGCTCTGATTTGCAGGGCATGTGGGGCACAGGACCTTGTGGGATGCTCAAGACCTAAGCAACACCACAGGGACCCCTTGCTTTGCAGCATGGACCATCTCCAAGCTCCCACCTTTTCATTACTGCAGTCTCATTGTGCTTGCAGCTCTGCAAATGACTCATTCAGACATTCAAGTCCATGTGCTTTATGTCGCTTCAGTGCTGAACAATCTGTGTTGCAGATCAGAAACTGGGGAGAGTGGAGGCCAGCTCACGCAGTGCAGCGGGGAGCAGTGATTTCCCCACCCTTCCCCTGGGAAAATACAGAAGAGGGATGTGATGCGTTTGGACCTAGAGAAAAGATGAATCTTTCCCTTTCTTCCTGACCTGTTGTAGGCAGAAAGAGTTCATTAATATCTTAATACACCTGTGCATTCAGCTTTCCTGGAAACAGACTGTACTTGCTTGATGTTTGTGCAAAACTGTTAGCAGTGTGGACGTTCACAGTGATTGTGTTTCAGAGGATAAGGCTCCTAGGCTGATCCAGGCAGAGATACTGCTCCAGAATACAGCAGTACCACCCATCACCTTCCCTTTAGTTCATGTGGGAAGATGAACCTTCCTAGCCAAGCTAACGGTGTTTTACTCTTGTTCTCAAAAGCTTCTACAAATAGCCATGCTTTTGCAACAAATGCCTTTCAGTGTTATTTTATATTTTTTTAGGTTTTGATCATCCTGCCCTATTTCTCCAGCATTTATGCTTGTCAGAGTGCAGAAGTAAGATGTGCAATACTGTGCTGTATCACACAGATTAAATTTGGTTTCTAATTAATCATTCAGGTCAGGAGGAGAGAGCATGGAAAAAGTGCACCATCTTATTTCCTTGGCTACCTTCTTCGGGCTTTGGGAGAGTGGGATACAAATAACACCCTCCCAACACAATTAGCAGCAACTAATTCAAAACTGTTTTTTTCTTACAGGGAAAAGCCAGAAGCTCTCAAAGCTGTTGCAATGTTTAAAGTGTAATCCAGCGCAGAAAACCAGTTCAAGGCAGTTCATCTCTAGACTGATTGTTTGATCTTTCTTCTACAAACCTGATTATTCAGAGGACAAGATCAATTCGAGAGCAAAGCACTGCCCAGAGACAAGAAGCTGGTGCAGACCTATGCACAGTAGCAAGTTGTGTGGTTCCTACAGCTTGCACCACACCCACAGTTAATAAGTAATGGATAGAAATCTGCAGCATGGGTCAAGCTGGAGCCTGCCTGCTCTCACAGGCACAGCAGACTTGAGCCTTGCCTGTGTTGTACGGCTGGTTATTTGATGAAGTTAGTGGAAAGGTCAAACAATGCTAAAATAAAGAACAGGAGATGTGTCTGGATGAACATTAACAGGCTGGGATGCATCCCAGCTATACCACTCTGGCTTTGGGAGTTACCTCCTTTCAGCTGTCTGTTAGCCATAGTCTGCAGATGTGCAGTAGTGGCTTTGGTTAGTCTGCAGCACTAAGCATGTGGGGAGAAACTCCTCTGTCTCCTCTCCAAGAGCAGTCCAGGATTGTCCCCAAGACAGAGCATAAGGAGGGGACAATGGCCACATCAGAGTGGTGTGTCAGAGACAGCACCGTGCTGGACGCAGGCTGTGGCAGGACAACTGGTTTAAACCTTACAAAACTCAGAGGTGGTGACCGGGGCATGACGCAGCACGACCTTCCCATCGGCTTCCAGGGACATGGTCACAGCCCGCTGCCAGGGCAGGGCACACTCTGCCCACTCGCCTTCTGCCTCTGCGAAAACAGAGCTGTGGGCTTGCCAAGTTGAAGGTGTCACTGCTTCCAGCTGCGTGGAAACAGAGGAGCTGGACACAGGGACAAGGTCCTTCAGCTGACCTGTATTGAGATGTGGTTTTTTTACCCAGCTGCTTATGTGGCTGTGCAGGGCCTGCTTGATGGGCAGCATCAGGACGTACTGTGGAAAAACGATGCATGGAGGCAGCCATAAGAGCCATGGGTCAGCGTGCAACGTGCTGCCTCCTGCTGCTCTCCCTGCCAGCACCCACAACGCTGCAGCTCCTCCGAGCAGCTCCTGGTACATGAGGCGCACATCAGGCGTGGACAAGCACCACCTCTTTTGATCTTCCGGCAGATGATGAACTTACCAGTAGCCGTGTCTTCCCTCTCATTCCCCCAAACCCTCCCTGTTTCCTACATCTGTTGTGAAGTGACCCTGTCACCATCCATCCAAGGTCTTGGTGATGCTGCATAGCAGTGACATCCAATACCTTCCTCTGCTGCACCCTCCTCCCCCAGGACACAGTTCATGGGTGCCATTAGCTCTCTCACCACCTGCTCTCATCCTCTGCGGAGATGCTTGTTGACGATAGCTCAGCTGGTCATTACGTACTTCACATCTGCACCAGCCGCGCTGGTGGGAAGACAGGATGTTTCCCTGGTGCCTGGCAGCGGATTCATAATGAAGGCAACGCTGCAGGGACTGCCACTACTGCTGGAGTCAACATCTCTATTTCCCCACGTGTTCTCAAGCCCTTGGGCTTTTCCATAGTGCATCCTCTGCCCTCCAGCCTTGCATATCCTACCAGGGAACCACCAGCCTCCGTTTGCCCCCATGCTCCCAAGCGTCCCTCGAGGTGCATGGGAAGGATGAGCCAGCCTCGGCGAGCACACAGCAGGCAGCCTGCAGTGAGAGGAGCTTTCTGTCCCATTGGAGACACCACAAGCAGCATGAATGAAAAGGGCTTCAAAAAAAGGAGAAAAATAATTAAAAATGCTGGGAGCCCCTGGTGGTGCCTGGAATCCCATGTGGCGGAGAAGAGGCCAGCTGGGATGCCAGTTTTGGAGCTCACCAGCGTGATCAGTTTTAGAAGCAAACGAGGACAGCCAAGGTCAGAGAGCACTGGGCCTCTGGGACCGCTGGTGTGCAGCTGAAAACTGGGAAAAAGGGGAAGCTGCAAGTCAAACACAGCTCTGTCCTTGCCGCTGCAGCTGGTGCTGGGGCTCTCCCGGGTCCCGGGGTGGCCAGGTCCCAGGGGCCGGCCCTGCTGCATGCAGGGGTGATGGGGGCAAGGAGCTGTTTTGTGGAGACTCCTGCTTGGCGTCGCAGGGGAGGTCGAGCAGCTCTGTGTCCAGACAGCAAGGGGATGGGAACTCAAGGCAGCAGTGAATAATCAGCAGGGCTTGGGACAGCTGTCTCTTGCTTTCTGCCCCCAGGAAGTTCAGGACTGGTTTCCTGGGGGTTCCTGAGACAACCCCCCTGCGTGCATCTTGTTTTGCTGAGCTACTTGCTTTTGCTTCCTCGGGAAGCTCTGCCTGAGCGCCAGCAGCCATGCTGCAATGCCACCACACCACCTAGGTGCCCATGTCCTTGGGAGCCCCACGCCCCGCTTCAGGCACTGCTAACGCCCCCCTCTGTTCCCAGGGCTCTGTGTGGGACTGGCACAGTTAATGGTGGCTGAGCACATGTCCTGTGGGACTCTTGACCCCTGAGTGATGGACTAGAGCCACAGTGCAAGGAGGGCAGGTCTCAGTCGGGGTGGCCACAGCACTCACTCATATCTCCTCTCATTGCATCAACTGGTGGGACCATGGGGACCGCCGTTGTGGGACACCAAAAAGTTTGGGACAAAGCCTAGGCAACAGCCTGGGTTAGCAAGGCAAAGCTTGCAGTGAAGATGTACCCCAAAAGGAAATACTGATCAGTCTGAAACCTTGAGGTTGTTTGTTAAGGCTACAGAAATCCCCGAACAGGAAAGCATATGTCTGGAGCAGGTTTGCTTTGCCAAACAGAGCCATGTCACGTGCCTGTCCCATGCTCTGCAGATGGGGGGGAGTCCCCCAGCTGTTTCTGAGCCACTAATAGGAAAAGCCCCATGTGTAATCATGGCTTAGTCGGGTCAACTGGAAACAAAGCACTCCGGCTGTTGCATGCTGCTGTCCATCGCGACGCGGGAGGACCGGAACCTTCTCAGCCGTGGCTGCAGAGATGAGGCCAGTGCTCGAGGAGTGGGAAGCAGCTCTAGGGTCTGCAGCCTGGTTAACACAAATCACAGCCCCACAACACTTAGAATAACAAACCCAGCCTAATACTGATAACCAAAGAACGGCCCAACCTCCAGACCTGCCATGCCCTCTCCCCAGGACTGGGAGTACAGCACGTGGGAGCTGGGGGATGTTAAGGCTAGAAGCATCAGGACCACCTCCTCCAGCATGAGGTTACAGGATGGGAGCAGGGTGATGGTGCTCAATTCCTGGGGTGGTCACCAACTTGTTCTGTGACCACAACTGTATCACATCTCCAACTTGTGGCTCAGTTCCTCCTCCTAAAAAATATGTGACTGCTGGAAACCATGTGACAGAGGCAAACGAGAGCTGCTGTATGAAAAGCAGAGCAAGGTCTCAAACCACTGCTGTGCAAAAGATCTTCCCCATCAGTGAACAGCATCTGGCTTCCTCTTAAAGACAAAAGATTGAACTAGGTTGAACGAATGGAAAATACCCTGTTCAGACCCAGCTCCTTGTCGGAGTGAGGTGCATGTAGCATCAATCATCAGCTGCTCCTGCTTTGAAAATACAGCAGCTCTTCATGTGGGTGGGAAAAATGAGCTCAAGCATTGCACGGCCTTTGTGAATCCTTGCTGCCTCCTCCGTCTTTAAAAAAGCCAGGGCCTGCTCTCTGCAGTGCACTTAATATGGCTACAGTCTGACATGAATTAAGTCCAACTTTCAATGTTGGTTTGTCGCTTTTCTATTTCCTTGGTGTGTTTGCAGTGGTTTGCACAGAGGAATGCACAGAGATGGTTTAAAACACATTTTACTGCACGTGTTTATCAGATCACACTCAGATGTCCTGTGTTTGCAGGCAGAGATACAATTTAGATCAAATTTCTAGCTCAACATGTGTGTCACCTATAGGTAAGAGTAGGTCTGGGTGATGTCTCTGTGCAGAGATGTTCCCTTGGCCATCCAGCCGTGGGGGGAGAGTTGAACCCTGCCTGTGCATTTAGAGCTGCATGCTCTGGACTCCCTTATTGCATGAGCGCTGACTTACTATAGCCATGGTGTCTATGGGCTTACCTTTGCCCTGTTTAGCACTTCACGTCATTGCGGACACCCCCGCAAAGTCCAAGCCAGGTCTTTACACATGCCTCTACCCAAGAGGTTGTTTGTGTATCTATCTGCACTGTGAAGGGATCAGAGCTGTCAGGTTATCTCTAAGGGCCAAGGATCAAAGCAGAGTATTACGATCCTGCTAAGAGTGTTTATTCCCATATACAGTATTGGCACTGCAGCCATGCCTGGAGTCCCTCTTTGGAAGTAGTGGCCCTGTGATGGGGACAGACAGCCCCAGAGGCACTCCAGCCTGGTTCTGACAGCGTGCATCAAGCCTGGCTGGGTCAGGAGCTGTCTGAGTGCCAAGGAGAGGGGCATATTCCTGCCTTGTGGAGCTAATAATTTCATTTCATCTCAGGTGACTACATCAAGCAAGAAACAAGTTTGATAACTACAAGGTGGCAGGTATCAAACCTTGTGATTGGTAGTGTCACCAGTGCTTCAGACTCCGGTTGACTGCAAAGGGATGAAAAGAAGTAGAAATAATACATGTGTTTAGGGCACCCAAGCCAGCACTTGAAGGAGTGCTGCAGACAAGTGGAGACTGGGAAACTGCTCCCAGAGACAAGGTATCTCAATTGGCTGTGCGTAGTACTCCCACTGATGTGACAGAAAAGTGCTGGGAGAACTGTGATGAATTCCTCAGCATGTCTCAGGTATAGACCCTCATCACACGGCTTAGCACATTTCATCATAACATTATTAATTGCTTTGACTTGGAAGAAACAGAAGAGGAACCTCTAATCCAAAAGACTTCATTTTTTTCTGGTTTCCACTATATTACCTTTTCTTTGGTATCTACTACAGCTTGAACCAGCACTTCTACACTACCAGGAGAAAGGTCATTAATCAGCTACTTCCTTCTACTTTTCTGCAACCATGTGCATATCACAGTTTGAAATATATCCCTGACAAATTAAAAGAAGTGTTGGAATGAGTCCATGGGAAACATAAGTTCAGTAACCAGATCTGTAGCGTACAACATCTGTCAAGATAATGTGATCTCTCACCGGCTTTGATGTGATGGAAGGGGGCTGCTGAGTTCCCCTGAGAAAGTTCCCCTTCTCTCTCTTTATTAATCAGATCTTAAGGCAGCCCCAACACAAAGCTTTTCTAAAACTAAACTCTGGGTGCATGAGCAACTGAATGGATCCTTGAAATGGCACAGCTACTGAATATCACTCAGTTCCCAGCCATTCCTTGAAACGTGAAGCCCCTTGGGCTGAGAGCTGTGATAAATGTGCCTTTCCTGGCTCCAGGAAAGGAGGGAGGAGGGAGGCTCCAGGCTCGCAGGGAAGGAAGGGTTAAAGGAAATGTGCCCTCTCCTCTGAACAGGGCCCTTGCAGGAAAGGCAGTGATCAGAGCACAGATAGCTGTGCCTTGATCAAAGCTCCCCCTTGCTTTTGGCAGATCAGGCGGTGGGAAGCAGGGCTGCCTCCTTCCTGAAATGGTGCATCTGGTGCCGGCAGCAGGGAGAAGGCAGAGGGATGGATGACTCCTCCTTCAGCATCTCCTCCAGGCAGGGCAGGAACTGCTCCGGGAGGGTATGCTGCAAGAGCCCTTTTCCTCCCCTGGATAAGATGAGGGATGAGGAATAACCCTGCGTTCTCTCCTCGCATAGGAGAGGGGAGCAGCCCCATCTTGTAGCAATGGAGCAGGAACAGAGCAACAATTCCCACATGAGGGAGGCAGCGGAGGGATGGGCTGGAGCTAGCTAGAGAGCTCTTGAAATGAGGCCCTGGGTCAGAGAGTGGCCAGCCATCCTTCTCCTGGGTATTTTCCCTGACTGTTTAGAGCCAGGGAATTCCCTCCTTGCCCCTGGC
Source organism: Fregata magnificens (assembly GCA_013389945.1). Lineage (NCBI taxonomy): Eukaryota > Metazoa > Chordata > Aves > Suliformes > Fregatidae > Fregata > Fregata magnificens. Next base: position 139,690 of record WAAD01032678.1, on the reverse strand, counting down.
AGCCCTGGCTGGGCACTGCAGGTTCCCTTCTCCTGACGCAGGTGACACCAGGTCCCGTCCCCATAACCCTCTGCAGCACAGCATTTCCCTGCCCATCCCCACAGTCCCAAGGTTGCGGTTACCCAGCCCCACATCTTGCTCTGCCCTTTGTCTTTCCAAAGGAGATATCTTTTTCTTTCTGGCTCAGCCCACGGATCCCTTCCTACCAGACACTGTTTATTACTGAAGTGCAAGCCTCTCTGGGCTACCCTTACATACCTGCTTGGGACGGGCTGTTCCCAGCTTCTCCTGCTACAGGAATCCACACGGATCAGAGCTGGAAAATGGTTAGCTGAGAAAACAGGAGGCAGCTCTGCTACCTCCCACCTTGTGCACCACCAAACTGGGAAAAAGGACCTGCTCATGGGCTATCGCATCATTTCGCATGGCTCAGTGCAGAGCCAAATGGGACCGCTAAGCTGGGGTAAACCCTGGATTAACCTAGGCTTTGAAGGCCAGGGACCCCAGGGAAGGAGGTGTTACCAATGTAGGACTGCTGCAAAAAGTTGTATGTGAATAAGGAACATAGAAAGGGCAGGGGAAGTATCAGTCTGCAGACTCATGAGCCTTACTCAAGGACAAAGTGATCTCCTTGGTGTTTATGCTCAGGCAGTCCCCCGCATGATTGCGAGTGCTGATTCCCGTGACTGCTCCAGCACTGTCGTGGATGGGAAGTGTGTTTTGCTCTTCAGACGTGAGCAGCTTCTGGGGTCATGCAGGGTGGCTGCCTCCAGGGGCTGCCATCCCCAGGGCTGGAGCACATGCCGAGCCCAGATGGCCGCTGGCTCATTTCCCACTCCTGGGCAGGGTGTCCTCATTGAACTGACTGAGCAGCCTGCACCTGCCATGCCTAAAGCCTCATCGGTCTCTAAGAGTGACCAGAGAGATGAATCAGCAAAGGCTGGAGCCAGAGCGTGAGCAGCAATAGCAGAAGAGCAGCACACCCATGCCCCTGCACCCGCACTGTGGTTACCTGTATGAGACCATGTCTGTTACCTGGATGTGAGCACCATCACTCTCTGTGGATGGTGTTTCTCCTCGGGAGAGCAGCTGGTGTGGGATGATGGAAGCAGTATCCTGAAAGATGCACAGACCTCATCCAAGAGCTACCTAAGGACTCTGGAAGTAGCTGTTGCTTGCTGAGGCCATGGGGAGAGAGCAAAACCATTGCAAGGGGGAGAAACTGGAGCAAGGCTCGTAAAGGGTTGGAAACTCAGCTAAAATATGCAGGGCAATATAGCCTACAGACCAGTCTGTGTCTGTGAGGGGAGAGCCTGGCACCAGGAAAAGCCCTGGGAAGAAGCAAATTAGAGAGAAGTTTACTCTGGGACTTAGTGCTTTCCCTGCCTCCCCTCTCATTTCAGGTTCCTGAGCTCCAGGCAGGGCTGGTCAGTGGCAGACAGACTGTCACATGGATGTCCCTTCTCCAGGCACTGGGGCACTTCTACTGTCCCTTGCCCCTCCCGGGAGACCCGTGCCACCCATGGGGAACTTGCTCAGCCCGGCACACCTGCGTGGTACCCAGTGGCACAGGATAAGCATCTACCAGCAGCACCCCACTGCTGCACTCTGCTCACCGCAAACACTCTGCTCCTTGCAGCTGGATGCCCCCAGCCCCATCCCCATATTCTGGCAGCTGGGGAGGTGCTGGTGCAGCAGCCGTCTGTCTCATTGCACATCCCATCCAGCACGGGGAACATGAAACACAGGGCAGCCAAGCTACGGGGAGCTGTGGCAGCCCAGAGCTCGGGCAGCAGTAGTGCATCCTCTCTGTTAGCAGGTGAATGATGCTGTGCCCAGCATCGCACTGGTGGAAAAGGGCACCAGGGAGTTCTGTGAGCAGCACCCCAGGGTGGGTGAAAACCTGGGGGGACGCAGACAGGGTGGCCTTGTGTCTTTGGCTCCCGTTCTCAAGGCTGCCAACCAAGGAGCAGCAGGATGCCGAGAGCAGAGGAAGCCCAGCAGTTCATCCAGCATAAACTCTCTGCTGAGAAGCACAGGAGAGGCCCAAATGAGCAAAGAGCGGAGGAATAGCCTGTGAGTCAGTGTCCCTGCTGTCAGCTCAGTCGGAGCCCAGGATGTGGGAGGGAGGGAGTGAGGCAGAAGGGTCAGGATGCAGAGTCTGTCTGGCTTTCACATTTGCTGACATGCTTGTGGACTGCAGTTTTCTTTTTACCTGCAGGACTTGGTTCGGTGCTCAGGTAAATCTTGTGTCAGGCACAGAGCCGTTCAGGCGTGCAGGAGGGCTGGACAACGTAAGCACATCCTGGCTGTTGCTTACCCATTCTCCCAGGGGCAGGAGCTCCTTCAAGGGTGCTTCGGTATGTCACACTCCTGTCTACACCTGGCAAGTGAGCATCAGCCATCCTAGGTAAGCTCAGGATGGCCCCCTGAGCCCAGACACGCTGCGCCAGGGTGCAGGGCCTGCCCCATGTCACCTCTGACACTGTGTGGGGAGAGCCCCAGGCAAACCAGGCTCCCTGCCATCGTGGCATGGGCGATGAAGAGCTGAGTTTAGGCACTAACTGCATCCTTGACCTGGAGTCAAGATGACACATGTCCCATAGCTCTGCTGAGGCACCCAAGGATGCTCCAAGGGCATCAGAGCTGCTGGCCACCAGGCAGGACATGTGAGGGGAAATCAAGCTTGTGCTAAGTACACGGTTCCTCCATGCAGACCTCCTGTGATCCTCCTCATTGCAAATCTCACTACCCTGGGGACCCCCTGACACAGGTCCCACTCAGCCCTGATGAATGTGGAGCCCCAAAGCCTCTAAAATAGGACAAAATCTGGAGCTGCCTGCCAAGGCCTCATGGGCCATTGTTTACGCAGAGGGAAAAGCCAGAGATCAACGAAATGCTCAGAGAGGACAATAAACGGAAAAGAGAGAAGGGTTAAAAATGGAAGAACAGAGACTGGGAGGATGCCACAGAAAGCAGAGCTGGTGGATGCTGCCCCAGGATGTTCTGTCCAGAGGTATCCAAGGATGGGGGAGTAAGAAAAAAGGCCCACAGCCGATGTGTCTTCCCACCCCCCTGCCCAGCCACTGTGGGATACTGGGCTTAATGGACCTCCAGTCTAACCCAGTCCAGCCTCATTTCAATTTTCATGAGCTAATTTTAATTTTAAAAGCTCCCCTGGAATTATATTGCTTGCAGAAAATGTTTGGCCTGGGTGCTACTGGCCTGCAAGTCCCCGGTGAAACCAAAGGGAAATGTGTGTGCAAAGCCTGAGGAATATTTATGAGGCTGATTTTGAGTTCAGTTCATTAGCAATTACCTTGATTTGTCTTCCCCTGCTCTTGCCACTTTACCAGGGCAATGTCTTGGAAAATCGCCTCATTTGGAGAGAACAGGATGTAATTAGCCAGATAATCTGCTGATTCTCCTGTCGAGCTCTGTGTGCCCAGTCTCGACACAGGCAGTGGCTGTGCAGGCTGGATCAGACCTGATTTCTGGTGCTGTTTATGCACTTAGTGCTACGTAGGCAGGAAGGAAGATGCTGTCCTGCCCTCAGGCAATGACAAATCCACCTCTGGGATCATTCCTCAAGCTGTAACCCCTGGGCTGAAGCCATCTGGGAGCTTTTGTTCCAGGGTTAGCTTCTTTGCCGAGGCAAAAGGATTCCCAAGGGTATGCGGATACCTATTTTTGAGAAGGATGGGGATGATTTATTTCCCTAGGGCAGCTTGTTTCTATTTTCTCACTGTGTCCATCCTTGCTGCTTTATTCCAAACCACTAGCTAAGGTCAGGCAACTCAGCCACAAGGTGCAGCACAGCAAGGGCTCAGTCACAAGTTACTGGGCACAGATGGCACCACCTAAGTGATGCCTGAACATTTTAACTGGTAAGGGAAATTTCAGGGAATACCCAATGCTGCAGAGTCCTTCAGGAGACAGAGGAGAGTTGTTTTCTACTAACTCGTTCCTGAACCTGCAATTCAACCGATGAAAAGGGATGCTGCATGTTGCATCTTATACTCTTCTCCCACTCACAACCCAGCAAAGACCCCTCAGCACTGCCACAGGGGGCTGTACAGGCTGGTCAGTCAGTGGGCAGGTGCAGAGTTGCTAGCAGATGAGAACAGCGAGGACCAGAGCAGGGTGTCACAGCAGGAAAGTTTATGGGGCGAGAGTGACAACCAGAATCCAAGGGAGGCTTGTGGGGAGACAGAGCAGGGGCTGTGAACACCTGTCCCACGTGGAGAGGGGCAGAAGTGTGACAACGGGGCAGGGCAGCGAGCACCAGGTCCTGCAGCACCCAGCGCTGGTAAGGGCCCTCCTGCTGCCAGGCTCGGGGCTCTCTGCAGCCCTCCTGATGCCAGCCCATTAGGAGCTCCCTGGAAAAGTCTCTCAGCCTTTCCTGGTTTTGAATGCAGGGGTTATCACAGAGTTTTCTCTAACCAAAAAATGAGCAGGCAGCAGTGCTGTGTGAGCTGTGCCAGGCAAGAGGGATCAGAGGCAGCACAGGAGGGATTCAGCCAAGGGGACACTTTCTGTGCTGAGGATTGTACGCAGCCGATCCTCTTCTGAGGGCCAGGCCAATATCGAAGCACGTTAGGAGGGACAACCAGACCTGCTTGAGGACAGAGCCTGGGCCGGGGCAGGGGTGGCTGGTGGGATGAGAATCCACGAAACTGTCTGAGCAGAGGGCACAGCCAGACACCATCACCTGCAGCACCCAAACTGGGGCTGCTTCGCCAACCTGGGGGGAAGACAAATGCCACTCCCACCCCCAGAAACCACGTCTTCTTTTCTCCTGTCCTCTCTGGAAGTGTCACTGGGCGGGCTCCGAGAGGCCCCTCAGGGACTGTGGGTTTTGGGGGTCACTTCTTGACAGAAGGTGTGAGTGCTGAAGGGCTGGTTCACAACAAGCCTGGCCTTTGCAGAAACAGCGGTTGGACATCTGGAAACGCGGCACAAGCACATCACAGCTAGGAAGCCTATCAAGAAAATGTAACTTTTTCCTAAACTGGAAATCCCCAGGGTTGCATCAAAGTACTACACACACCCCGAGGTCATCTGGGAAACGCCTGTGAGCGGGAGATTCGGGCCTTCCCCTCGCCTCCGCTGGTTCCTGGCTGCGCCCCGTGACGGCGGGGAGCGCCGCTCCGCTCCCCACCTCTCCCTCCTTGGGGGATGCTGATAAAAACGCCTCTCTCCCGCTCCTGAGGCGCAGGCATGTGGGCCAGCAGCGCTGCCGCAGCCCCTGCGAGCCACCGGCTCCCAGAGCTCTGCCTGAGGAAGGTCTGGCAATGGCGGGCCTTCGCCGGGCAGGCGCCGGCGGATGGGGCGAAAGGCTGGGAGGCAGCCAGGCGTTTCTGAACCCCGTCCGCCTGCGCTCACCCCGCGTTCTGCGAGGCTGGCTGATGCGCGGGGAGCGGGGCCCTGGCGGGGCTCTGCC
>WAAD01032678.1:111641-133927 GCA_013389945.1 Fregata magnificens | reverse complement strand
AGGTCCCCCCGGCCGCTCCCGGCAGGTCCTGGGGTGCTGCTGAGCCCCAGCGTCCGCCCCGGGCTCGGGCAGCCCCCGCCGCCGCGGCTTTTCCTGCCTTCCCCCACGCTGTGGAAGCCTGACCAGTTCTCCTCGCTTGTAAGAGTTTATATCCCCCGCTGAAGAGGCAGCGAGGATCTAATTGCTGCGTTGGTGCTGTTTGCTTTTCCATATGGCAAGGCAAACTGCACTGTTTGCTTTTCATCTGATGCAGGGGCGGCAGCGGGTTTGGGCAGGCTTGTTTCTGATAGAGGAAAGAAGCAAAATCTTTATCCTTGCCAGCAGTAATGGCTAAAAGAACATGGCCAGAAAAATGGATGGGGAAGGTGCTTTAATTATCCAGATCAGAAGGCTGTGTGTTAAAGGAAAGAGTGCTTCTGGAGAATTTAGGTCTGAACAATTATCTTACCTCGTTTGCTGATTAAATGTTTGTGGTGGTCATAATTATACACGCGAGCTCAGGCCTGAAACAATACATCACCAAAAATGAATTAAAGAGTAGTATGAGATCACTCAGTTGTGAATCAGTAACTTGGTTGAAAAGTGTGGCTTGAATCTCAAGAGAATACTCACTTCGCTTAGATTGAGGGGTTTTTTTTCCCCTTCTTTAATTCTGGACACTCGTATTCCAGTGACCTCATCATTCATGTCTGTCAGGTTTTTCTTGTAGCGGTTAAAGCCTGAGTCAGGGAATCAGCACTCTGGGATTTTTTTTTTTTTTTTTAGTCTCTCTCACTTATTTGAGTCATCTTGAAGAGTTTTATGTGTGATAACTTCACTTCTTTTATGCATTCTTCTCTGAAGTGAGGATCTGCCCCTACAGAAGATCAGAAACTAGCTCTTACTGTTTAGATCAACTCTGAAAATTTTTGATAAAAGGAGGTAGAGCAGTTATTTGTGTTATTTTTCTGGTGCCACTGGTGGTATGTCCTCAAGTTGAAAGGGACTGTTGCTGATGTTGAGGTACAGAGTGTTTGTTCAGCTATCTGTGTGTCTTTTTTTATTTTTAGGCTCTTTTACCTATGGCAAATGTGGCCATGATTGACTATACCTTGGAGTTCCTAACAGCAACTGGAGTGGAAGAAACCTTTGTTTTCTGCTGTTGGAAGTCAGCTGAGATAAAAGAGCATTTACAGTAAGAATCTCTTCTTCTTTTTAGCTTTATCATGGAAAGGATTCTTTTATCCTCCAGCAAGCCTCAAACGTATCACTGATCCTTCTGATGAAAACCATGTGCTAGAGATTCCCTTTCAAGAGAAGTCTCCTAACACATGTCAAAAAAAGATCAGTCCTGCTGTGAAGGAGTGTGGTTGTGCAGTGTATTAAAAGGGTTGAGTGTTTTGGGACTGCATGTGTATTGATATTTAACTTTTCTTGTCTAAAAGCAGGGGTTTCCTGGGTAACCATGTAAATTAGAGTACTACCCTTTGCATTATGCCCTGTCTCGGTATGTCGTGCAGCATATGGAAACAGCTCGGTCAGACAGGACCCTTGCCTCTGTATGCTGCAGGTTTGCAAGCGAAAGAGAAGCATGCAGTCTTTTCCCTGCCTGAGGTACTGCTTTCTGAGGAAAAAAGTTTGGGTCATGTGTAACTTTTCCTTCTCCTTTGTCAAAACTTGGCTTACAGTGGAGTCGGGTTTCCTAAGTTTCCATAAGCTACAGTCTCAAAGTCTAACCCTCTTCAGTTCATCTCCTGCGTGCAAATGAGCAAATGGGCCTATCGATAGTGGGCTCGTTGTAATAGGATTCTCCTTGCGTTCACTTACAGATGTGGCATGCACTGGGGCACTGTGTCCTAATGTGTTCTCTATACGAATGTCCTCTTTATGCCTTCCTGATGTGTTTTTCTCCTTCCAGAAAATCCAAGTGGTGCCGCCACACGTCTCCCAACACAGTGCGCTTTGTGACTTCTGACCTGTACCGCTCCCTTGGTGATGTGCTACGGGACGTTGACGCCAAGTCCCTTGTTCGTTCCGACTTCATTCTCGTCACTGGAGACGTGGTGTCCAATTTCAATATATCCAAAGCCCTGGAAGAGCACAAGTAGGTGTTGAAAGAGTGTACGCTTGCCTGGTGTGCTGAGACTTTGGGCTCTAACTCTCTGAAGAGTGATTTTAAAGCTCTGCCCTTCTTTTTCAGGTTGCGTCGTAAGATGGAGAAGAATGTTTCTGTGATGACGATGATATTCAAGGAGTCCTCACCTGGCCACCATGCCAGGTGCAAAGAAGATGACATTGTTATTGCTATGGACAGTGCCACAAACCGTGTCCTTCACTACCAGAGAACCCAGGGGCTGAAACGCTTCCACTTTCCTATGGTGCGTCTGGAGCCTGATGGGTGCAGTAGTGAAGCAGCCTACCCCAAGGAGGAGGTCCTCCTTGAGTGAGGGCTGGGGAACTGTGCTTGCTGCTCCTTTTGGAGGAGCAGATGATAGGAAGTAACTCTTGGTAAACTGGCTTTTTTTCCCCCTAACCTTTATTTGAGGCTTGGTGAAATTGTGCTGGGACACACATGTTTGGGACTCATTTCAGAGTTTGAAGACGGGGCAGACATATTTCTCACAGTTCAGTTTTTGCATTTATTTGATTCCTTTTCTCCATGTGAAACAAAGGAGGTGGACAATTTGTGTTGTCACAGAGGTTCCCAAATTGGGATGCACATACCACTATTGTACACAAAGCATTTTGAAGCGGCACTGAGCCTGGCACGGGGGTGGGGAATAACAGCAGGTGCAAGGAGTAGTACCTCCTATTACATCTGCCTGTACTGTTCACCTAATAATGTAGTAAATGCTCTGTAAATGTCTCTGGAGGCACTTTCTCCAGTGAGATAGATGGACCTTTTTCTTTTTTCAGCTCAGAACTAAGGCTGTGATTGTATGGCATTTTCATCCCTAAATCAGTAATCAGTAGATTTTTTTTTTTTACATTCAAATGAAAGCACAAATCACTGTAGGAAACCAAAAAGGAAAAAACAAACCAAACAAAAACCAACCCACAGCTGTAAAAATCCACAGGGGGTATGGAAGCTATGAATATTGCATTTTGATTTATTAATGTTCTTTGTACACTTGTAGCTCCCAGTGACTAAGGTAAGGAGCCTCCTAGAGGAAAAGTGATTGTTCAAAGTACAAGCTGTTTCTTGGAGAGCTGCACTGTGTAAGGACGAGGGCAGTCTCCGCTGACTGACACACAGCTCTGTGTGTGACCAGGCTGTGCCTGCTAAGCTTGTGTCTCAGTGTAGATTATAGATTTCTCTGATCTTCAGAACTTAAGCTAGTATTATAATTCAGTCAATACTCCTCTGGCTTATAGAAGGCTTTTGGGGTTCGGTACTGTGTGAGGTACTCAGATCATCCAAATTTTTTCCTCTTTCAGAGCCTGTTCCAGAACTCTATTGAGAACGTTGAGGTGCGCCATGACTTGCTGGATTGTCATATCAGCATCTGCTCTCCGCAGGTGAGCTCTGCCCTTCTGAGGGTCAAAAATTCAATCTGCATTGCTCCCTTTGTCCTGCTGGTGTGCAGGGGGTGCATGCGGCCTGAGTGTACTAGGTTTGGAAACCAGAACTCCCAGTTGTGCTGACTGACTGAGCTGAGAGCCTGAGTGATCATGTGGCACTGCTCTGTGGACTGTATGGGTGCTCAGTCTGTATCTGGCATCCACTGCTCGAGCCCAGGCAGAACTAGACAGTGGATGCATTGATAGACTGGCTGATTTGGCTCAGGATGAAACTATTCTGGAGAAAAAGCGATTTCACTTCGAGTATAGTAACATCTGTGGAGCAGAGGTGATGGCTATGCTATGGAAAAGTGTCAGTAATTGCAAGCTGATACCATGTTAGGGTAACATTCAGGGTTATTCCAGCCTGTGCTCACTAACATCTCTTCCACATCTGAAAAAGCTGGTCTACAGCCTTCCTTTGGGAGTGAAACTACAAAGTGAGGCTGGGCAGATTGCCTGGAAATGCTAAAGCAATGTTTTGCCCCTTCTGAAAACCAGAATCTGTTCATAGTCTCCATTAGGAGGAGGAGATGGGAAGGTCAACACTCCTAGCAGAAGGAATCAAAGCTTTATTCAAGGCAAGAGCATCACTTTCCTATACTGTATAACTCGGCTTTCTGAGAACCACTGAACAGCCATTAATTATCTGGGTTCCCTGGCAACGTTTTCTGCTAACTATATTATTTCCTTATCTTTTATTCCTGGCAGGTGGCTGAGCTGTTCACAGACAATTTTGACTACCAGACACGGGATGACTTTGTGCGTGGTCTGTTGGTGAACGAGGAGGTGAGGAGAGGGTTGTTACAAGGGAGATCCTATTACCTTGCATTAGAGAATCTTCTGACACGCCCCTGCCTGTCTCCCAGGTCCTGGGGAACCAGATCCATATGCACGTCACGACAGAAGAGTACGGCGCCCATATATGCAACCTGCTAATGTATGAAGCTGTGTGCTCTGACATCATCCGGCGCTGGGTTTATCCTTTGACTCCAGAGATGAACTTCACCGATGACAAGAATCAGAGTTACACCCATTCTAAACACAACATTTACCGAGGGGTGGATGTTAGCCTCGGCCACGGTAGCGTGCTGGAAGAGAATGTACTCATTGGGCAGGGCACAGTCATTGGCAGCAACTGCTCCATAACAAACAGCGTTATCGGGCAGAACTGTAGGATAGGTGAGTACAAGAATGGGGGGACATGCAGGCCTTGCCAGGCAAGGACACAGGTTGTTGGGATTTAGTTTTTAAAGTGCATTTGGCTCTGAGAGAGGATGATAGTTGGGTACTGATTGACTTCTAATGGGAAGGAGAAAAGCTTGGTTTTCCAGTAGAGGAATTAGAGTTTTATTAGAGTAGAGGATTAAAGTTTTCAGGGTACCATAATGATGCTGAAGGGTGGAAGGCACTTCGTGCAAATAAGTTGTTTCAATAGTAGAGAATGCATGACCTTTACCGATCTAGGGTTGTCACCCACCAACATCCTGCAAATGTGGGACATCTGTCCCTGTTTTTGTGAGCTGCCTGGTACTCTTTCCTTGTCGTGGCTGGAATTTTTCTGTGATTTGGCTGTATTTGTGCAAAACCAAGATGTCAGTTGTTACTGTCAACTTGTTAAGTCTCTGTAGAGAACAAACTCGTCTTTGAGCTTTGGGTAAGAAGTGGGTGCAGGCCTCTAAGTCCGATTTTTACCTTTCCTCTAACATCGATCATGCATCAAGGGCATTAGAATCCAGTAAGATGCTTTCTAGTGGACTCAGCAGTGTGGGAGAGCAGCAAACTGCCTTGCTCAACATATTTGTGCTTGGTGATGTATGACAGGTGATAAAGTCATTTTGGATGGAGCTTTTCTCTGGGACAGAGTATGCATAGCAGATAACGTGGAGATCTACCATTCTGTTATCTGCGATGAAGCTGAAGTGAAGGAGGAAGTAAAGCTAAAGCCCCACTGTGTCCTCTCTTCTCAGGTGAGCTGTATTTATGTCTGTTCTGCTTTCTGCCTTTCTTGGCAGCTTACTAGACTTACACTAGACCATACCAGAATAGAGGGCTGCTCCAAGCCTATTTGCAGAGGTGGGGGATATACTACTGCTCCCACCTTGTTCTTTCTTTTGTTTGGCTAGGGTAGTATGGTATGTGATCTAGCAGTGCTGGTGTCTTCAGTTATACTTGTTAGTGTACAGCTTGTCTGGAGCAGCTGTTGTCACTGCTGGTGGAGGTACAAGGGGGCAGTCAGGGTATTTCTTCATTAAGATATGTTGCACATATTTGCAGGTAGTAGTAGGTCCTGGCATCACTCTTTCTGAGGGCACAGTGATCTCTCTGCACCCACCAGATGAGGAGGAAGAGGATGATGACCAGTTCAGTGATGATTCTGGCGTGAACAAGGAGGAAAGCAAAGTGAAACTGAAAGGTATGAGAGTCTCTGGCTCCGTGCACTCACGCTATGCAGAGAGCTTTGCCTTCCATGATCTTTTGGGGTCTTTCCCTCCCCCATTCTAGACTCTGCAGTGCCAGGCTGGAGCTTAGTGCTGCATTCAGCTTGGAACATGTGTGTGTTCAGTAGGGCAAGCAAGGATATTCGGCTGAAATTGAACAATGAGATGTACCTCAGTACCCCAGTATTAAAATCTTTGGAGACTCATCTATTTTCCATTTTTATTAGAGTAGGAGCCTTGTAGGAGACAGTAAGCTGAAGTTGGAAGAGGTGTTCCGTTCAAGGCAGGTTGCAAGATCTGTGTCCTCATACCTGGACTGTGTCCAAGGACTTTGTCCTTGTGAAATACTGTTTCTACCAGTCTGGGTTTGTCAAGGGATCTAAACATGGTCAGCTGAATGTTGCTGCTGCAGGGAGGAGTAAGTCGGTCACTTGTCAAGGCAAGTGAGAAGATAAAAGCTGAAATCCATATGCATCTGCAGGAATCCCAGCTCCCTCTTGATGAAGGATATTTAGGGGCAGTAATATGCAGGTTATACCAGTCTATTTCAGGTTTGCCTGTAAGCAGATCCAGTATATCTACCTCCTAACTGCTGTTTCTTTTTCAGGTTACAATAAAAAGGATGTAGGCTCAGAGGGCAGAGGCTATCTGTGGAAAGCAGATGACAAGAATGAAGAGGATGAAGAAGAGCAAAGACAAAGCCTATGGGGTGAGGAAAAGTTTGGTGTAGTTACCTGGGGATGGACAGACAGACCTGTGTCAGGGAAACTGGCTGAGTGGGACACTGGTAATTGTGTCTAGAGTAAGACCTAGGCTTTGTGAAGCAGACTGGCTCTGGGTAACATATGTGTGTGGAGGCAAGGTGAGAGGTGAAAGCAGGTGGTGGACCAGATTCTCTCTTCCTGTGCTCTGTGGAAGATGTTTATTTTACCTTTGACTTACGCTAACACACACAGCTGTCTATGCCGTGAATGGCGCGCTATGGGATACCAGGCCCTCCCTTAGAGGGAATATGCTTTGGCTATTCCAGGTACTGCTGGCTTTCTTCCTGCTAGTGACAGCATCTGCTGACACCGCTCCATCGTGAGTCAGCAGTCTGCACAAAATGCATTTGCTTCTGTCGCTGTCCTTTGTTGTCTGCCTGCAGACTCTTAAAAAGTCCCATTATCCTAGTGCCAGCTGTAGCATTCCCTCTGCAGCAAATCTAATGATCTGGACCTGTAAGTAGAAGCTTCCTTGCAAGGGCAGATAGTTGCTGACTTGGTTGGGAGGTTCCTGGGTTCCTCATGCATATGACAGTTGCAGCTTTTGATTGTTGAATGCTGCATCTTCTTCATCAGGCCCAGCTATGCATTCAGAGGAAGAGAGCGAGTCAGACAGTGACCTGAGCATGGGCTCTGAGGAGCCAGACAGTCGGGCAGCGTCCCCTCAGCTAGATGACATCAAAGGTGAGAGATGGACTGTTAAGAAGTATGGTGAGTCTGCAGATAATGCAGTGAGTGTGAGATTTTTGCTGCTTTCTCTGGGTATATTGGAAAATTTGTGCATGTCTATAGTATGTTTGTTTCCTGACCTCACTTCCTGCATTTTCTACAGAGTTCTTTAATATTCCCTACATTGCTGTTGTGTTAACCCAAGGCAGCCAAAGATGAGAAGCTAGACAAAGATTCTCCATCTTTCTCACTCTTGATCACTGGGCCTTCATGAAAGTGACCTCCCTGAGTTTTCTGTTCAAATGGCAGTGTCCTCACCTAAACTCGGAGATTGTGTGAAGGTCCAGCAGAGTTTCCCCGTGTGGACAGCTTACTGCTGTAGTCGTGCTGGAGAATTAAATGTCCTTGTAAGAGCTGCCTCTTTTGGCAGATATGTTTTGGTTTTCTGTTTTGTTGTGTTAAGCTTACCTGGATTTGAAAGGGGTTCAAGCCAAATTTGAAAAAAAAAGCCTTTTTCACGTTAAAATTCTCCCCAAATGAAATTAAACCAATAAATTTTAGGGTTGAATTCACATCTTTAGTTAGAGGAAGATGAGATTTGTCTGAATAGGAAAGGCTAGATTGTGAAAGTATAACAGAAACTCTGCTCTAAAAGGTTGGAGAGGTAAATAGCTTTGTACTGGTTTGTGTGGATAGATCAGTGATACCCAGTAGGTCGTCTCCTTTATCTGAATTGTATTCCACTATTTATAAGTATAGCTGATGTGGGTTTGTGCCAGCTTACGGAGAACAAATAGACATCTGGGTCAGAATGCTTCCTTTGTTAAGGGTGTAGTTTTTCAGTAATGAACAGTTTGAAGAATCTGTGCTTTTCCCTCTCATGTCTAACTACCTGTCCTTTCTTTCATTAGTTTTCCAGAATGAGGTTCTGGGTACGTTACAGAGGGGCGAAGAAGAAAACATTTCCTGTGACAACCTGGTCCTGGAAATCAACTCCCTCAAGTGAGTGTTCTGTTAGGGAAGCTTTCCCTTATGCTGAACAGTTGGGTTTGATAGCGGATCTGGAAAGAAGAGGGCAAACCATGTGAATACCCATGTTTGATTGTTAAGCATTAATTTTATCAGTACAGAGCGTGAGAAATGCAGCTTAGAGATCATGAGTGAATGATGACAGGAGTTGATGGAGAGCGCCAGCTGCATCTATAGCATCCTCAGTGGTTAGGCTTTTCCTGCCCCAGCTCTGTAACAAGAGATTGAATTGCTATTAAGTAACTGTGGACTGAAGAGAGCAAGCCAGTTCTTGGCACAGACTGCCTGTAAGTTCATGCAGGGGCTGCTGCTCTGTGCATTGCAACATTCAACCAGCTGCCTGCAGCTGGGGCTGTGCTGTGGTGTGGCTTGTCCGCTCTGTTTTTACAGCAGCAAGCCTAGAACATGTGATCAGAGTGCCTTTTACCTAGTATTTCTCAAATACAAACCTGTTTCCCTTCTTTTGCATGACAGTATTCCTACAGCACTCTAATAAATGTGATGGTGCTGTCCCTGCAGCAGCTTGTTCCACTGTGATGGCAGATTTTCAGGACTTGTGGCCTTATGCAGGGCCTGATGCAATGCAAGGTGGTTTTATTGCCTGAATATTTAGAAAACCAAACAAACAAATAAAAAACAAGTCTGGAAGATGAAAATCAAATTTTCTGCTGTATCTTTGTGAACAGCCACAGCCTGCAGAGATCAGATAGTGTGAAATGTTGGGGGTTTTTGCCTTTTTCCTTGCAGGTATGCGTATAACATTGGCCTGAAGGAGATGATGCAGGTGCTCAGTAAAGTGATCCTGGAGTTCCCACTGCAGCAGCTGGATGCAAACCTGGACTCCCAGAACTATTTCTCAGCGTTACTTCCTGTGAGTCCTGCTCCATTTGACTCTTCTTTGGGCTTGTCCCCTAGTGTGTAGGAGTCTGTCTGGATGCCCCAGGTAGTTCCTGGCTGAGAAGTCTTTTTGGTTAAGCCTGAAGCCACTTGAACTCCTTGAGTTCATGACCCTCTTTGTCTTCTATAGAAGTAAAAGTGAACTGAAACTATTGTACCTGCTTGACAGAACTCAGCTGAGACTGTAGGCGTGGGGAGCTCTACTTCAGTACTTATGGTTGTTTCTGTTTCCTGTGTGTGATAGAAGTGCATCACTTGTAGAAGAGAAAAGAGAGGGACTGTTAGAGATGTCTTTACAGGCTTGCATTCCAGGAACCTGGTTCCAATCCATCATAAGCCCTGTCCCTGGGGCAGCAGGGAGTGCTCCTCTCCCAGTGGGATCCTTTCCAAGGTCTTACTTGTCTGCATACTGTAATTGGTGCCAATTTTTTTCCAGACAAATGCAAAGGCATGATATTTTTGTCTTTGAGCAAAGATACAGAGTTCTGTTGTATCTCTAAAGAGACGGGTTGTATAATAGGGTGAGAGCGATTTCTATTTCCTGACTTAAGGCAGACAAAATAGGGTAGGATCTGCTTTAAAAAGCAGGCAGTCTTATCTTAATGATTTTGTTGATCCAAGCTGAAGCCGTTGTAGTATTTTTGTCTCTACTATAGCCCATTTATGTGTTTGAGTTTGCAAACTCTACAGGTTACGAAGGTGCTCTTTCAGAATGAATGGGTTGGACACATGTTTGGGAAGGACTAGTTTAATTTTTTTAGGAGCTGGAGCTAAAGAGGAACACTAGACATCTTCATAAGCCTTTATCTGAGGAAGTACGTGCTTTCAATTGATGGGGAAGGGTGGAAAACTAATTCTTTATGTAGGTGTAAGCATGGCACTTAATTCATCTCCTGAACGTGTAGAGATGCCTTCTTTAGGAAACATCCATGTGAACTGATCTGTTCAGTGAGATTTTGCTGTTCACTCCGTTTAAATTCTGCTTGCCTTTGTTCATTTTTCCAGACTGTTTTCTTGAATAGCATGTCCTGTCCTGGGAAAAGAGCATTGAAGGAGGAGGACTGAAGAGAAGATTAGAGCAGGTGGTAGACTCTAAGTGGAAGGCAGTACATCTAGACAACAGGTTGTGTGGAGTTGGTAGCTGTGTAGGATGGTTTGGTTTTTTTCCAGCTAGGATATGGCATCTCTTTCTGGCTCCCAGATTGGGCTCCTAATCTAGCATGAGTTGAGATGTGCCTCTAACGGAGGTAGTGAATCAGCCTTCAAAGGCTTATTAAACAGACATTGATGGTCTTCCTGGGCAGCAGCTTTGTGTATTTACCAACAGTGCTCTGAAGAGAAGAGACTGGTTCTTCAGACAGAACATGCATGTTTGTACAGCATCCGAAACAGTGGCATTTCTGCAACTTGTGGTTCCCTAGTTAGTAAAAAGTACACTCCATTGATTTACTAATACTTAATTACACCCTGAGAATCCCAAGCACTAGCTTGGTATAGGTTAGTACATAATGAAAGCATGTAGCTGAAATGCGTAGCTATGCAGCTAAAACTGCCTCAGTCAATAGCGGTATTAGGCTGAGATCTGCTTATGATGGTTTACATATGGCAGAATGTCATTTTGTATGAGGTGGGGATACTTGCATTCTGAGAGTGGTGAACGTCAGAAGCCCACTGAACTTTATGGAACTGTTTTATGTTTCTCACCCTCTTTGTAGCTCAACTCTGACAAAGAGATGCTGAAGGAAGATGGGTTGCTTGTGTAAGAGTGATGGTAGAGCGGTCCCAGACAGCCCAGGAGGGGAAATTGTGGAAATGCCATAGTTATGATGTATGGTTTGACTTGAAACCACAGTATGTGCTCTGAAGTGCTGGCCCCTGAGCATGAAGCTCTTAAGTGTTGCAGCAATTCTAGGAAACAAGCATCTGGAAAAGGATATGCCCGTGGGTATTTTTTCAGGTGAAACATGGAGCCTTGAGAAATAGAGTTATCCCGTTTGATGTATGTCAAGCATCTTGTTCGGCTCTGTACAAGTTGTAAAGCAGAGATGGTACAGACAACCAGACCTTTCCTAGAACTGTAGACATGATTTGAGCAAGCATGGCTGAAGCTGCTGATAAACTGAAGGCTGTGCTTCTGTTGTCACTGAAGCAGCATCAAACAAGGTTAGGTAGGTGACAATGTCTAAAGGGAGCCGGGGGAGGCAATATAGCAGTTAAGTTTGCTGAGCTGGGCAGTGTCTGCACTGCTGCCTGGCAGCTAGGATGTGTGGTGCACCTCTTCAGGTTTCTGTTAGGGAACCTTACGCTTTCGTAATGTCATGCAAGTGAACACAACATGGAATTGCTTATTCAGGGACCAAATGGATATCTGCTTTCACTGAAGCAATTTATGGTGATGAGCACAGACACTGTTATGGTGTAACAGGTTGGAATTACAGCTTTGTCCCTTGTGCTTTGCACATACTTCATGATGGTTTTCTGTGCTGGAGGTAGGGGTAAAATAGGCCTGGTGTCGAGACTGTCCTTCTGACAAAAGAAAAGTGGATCACAAACCTCTTTGAAGTTGAAGTTGATACAGCATTACTGACCAGATCTGATGAAAAATGAATCGACCTGTCAGAGGAACTTGATTGCTTTCTCCAGACTGTAGATTGTTTGGAGGAGTTACCCAGGCAGAGTCAAAGCCTGGAAAGTTGTTATATTGTCCATAGGGCTCTTTGTCAGGTATCTTTTCACATTTTTCAGTCTTTTATTCAATCTAAAATAATTGGAAGCTTCTAATTCCCCAGTTCAAATTTTCATGAAACTCCCAAAACAGCCTCTCTGGTCATACAGGCTCATAGGCGTGTTTTTGCTAGGGGCTCTGTGGGGCTGAGCCCGACTTTCGCCATTAGCACCAGTTACAGTGCAGTGCACGTTCTTGACCTGAGATGGTATATTTCTTCTTATTTCCCTTTCCCAGCAATAGGCATACTGGATTGAATCCTGGGGTTGTGAGTGTTTATAACTCTGCTTTCTTTATAAATAACTTGCTTTCAGAAACTCAGTAGCTTCTGGTTAGAATTGTGCCCGCTTATGATTTAAAGGCGTTAACAAAAAGGTATTACAAAATATTTCTTAGCCTGGAAGGAACTTGCTAGTAGCTTTACTACGTTTGAGGTGAAGAATTCCAAAGGATAATAAAAATGCAGGAGGTGGTTGTAGAGGAGGGAAGAGTGTTTAGGATTAAGCACTTTGCTAAAGGCTAAAATACTTTCTGAAAATATGCCATGCAACCCTCAGTTTTTTGTTGTGATACCATGATCATTAGGATCGTTCTGTGCTGTTACTGTTGTTCCTTGAGCCAGTCGATGTACTACTATACAGATCAGTTTGTTTGTACTAACCCCCTTCTTTGTTTCTGCTTGAGGCATGCAAATACCAGCATGGTTGCGTAGCAAATGTGTCCGAAGTGGTGATGAAGTGTAGTACTACGGAGTAGTTGAGCATTATTTCCTAGTACAGGCTACTTTTGGTAGTCCACGCTAGCCTGGGTTCTAGCTCCACTATGTGTCCTGGAGCTCTCCCTCTGGCAGGGCTACTGCCTGTTAACAATTGTCCTGGACAGAATAATGTCAATTAACCCTGAATGTAGGTGATTCAGAGCTTCTTCATCACACCGCAAGCCCCTGTGAATTACCTGTTTCCCTTCAAAACAGACCAGATGTGTTCTGTAAGGAGACACTGTTGAAGGCACAGCAAAACTATATCTGTACAGGCATGACAGGGATGTAGTTGCAAGAATGCCTGCTGTTGAATTAATCCATTTTAAAAGATGTGGAACTCTGATTTAACTTCCTGTGATGTTTTTGTAGGATGGTCTGGTCATGATGTGGCCAATGAGGAATTTTTGTATCTTATCCTAGTTCTGATACCTTTTAAAATTGTTATGGACAGGGGTCTAAGTATCTTTATTACTTCTTATCCCAGATTCAGGTCAGCGTGTGCTGCTTTGCAAAGCTTTCCCTGCTGCTTGCTTTCCAGATATGTACAATAAGTGAAAGAGCTGTGAGGGACTCAGACAGAAATATTGTTTGAAGAGGCAGCACCAAAATCATTAAACTAAAGGCTTAATGAAAGATGAGCCTGGGAGGAGAGAACTGAGATCAGCTAATAGTGTAACAGCCTCTTGCCCTTCATCCTTCCCACCTATTCCCCGCAGCAGACTCCAGGATCCAAACAAGCCTGTAGGCGCACAGCAAATGTGTGACTTGCACTTAGGGACTGCTCCACTGCATTCCTATTTTAGGGGTGGCTATTTTTCACTGTCCACTTCTACTCAGCTGGTAATTTTCCCAGCACTATCTTTTTCTCTTTTTTTCTTACTTGCTCTTCTACTTTGAAGGAAAGTTCCACTGAAATGTCAGCTGCTCTGTGGAGGAAAGGTTGGAGTAGCATGTATGTACCTCTCCTTATTGGTCTGCTGTGAAGTGATTTTCTTTGAGTACCAGGCTCCGTTAAACACATTTATTGTGATAATCTAGTATTCCATCCAGAGAGGCAAAACCAAGAAAGCTAATGGATATCCTCAAAGCTGCTTAGTAAAACCAGGTCCTATCTGCTCACGTGAGACTTAATAGCATCTGTTTCATGGACAGAGTGGGGCAAATACATTAAGTGGTCAGCTGAATGGTTTCTTAAAATGCTTCCCTGGGTCAGTTTTGTACTGCAACACAGCTGAGAAACAGGGCTGAGTGCACACATCCATCTCATCGCTCAGGAACTCTTCTGTGTTTTTCCCCTGCAGCTGTTGAAGAACTGGACCCCATTGTTTAAGAACTACATAAAACGGGCGTCAGATCACTTGAATGCCTTATTTGCCATTGAGGAATTCTTCCTGGAACATGACAGTCTCTGCACATCGATAGCTAAAGTGAGTATCCGGTCCCAACTCTGAGGACCTGTTTTTGCTAGATTCATGGTGAAATTCATCCTGTTTGCATCATCGGCTTGTCTGCTTTAGAGGAGAGAATTTTGGGGTCTCAGTGGAGAGGGTATATAGAAAATCCATCTATAACAATTGCTTTAAAAAAAAAAAAGGTTCTATGTCTGCCTGTGTCTCTGAGGGAGCACAGCTGAGGGTGAGTATTAATTACCAGCATGCAGCCTGAAAGGAGCTATTATTTTGCAGCTTCTAACCTAGATGCCCTTGTTGTGTGATGCTGGAAGAGGCAAGGCCAGAGGTTTGCTTTAGGAAGAGCTTTACTTCATTTGTCTCTCCATGGTCCCTGGGATCCAGCTGCCGAATGGTTTATTCTACATTAGAGTGCAAAACAAGCAAAGCTGAGAATAAGGGTGGGATTTCTTATTCAGGCTGAGCTAGTTATGAAACTGGGAATAAAGGGGAGCTGACGTGTGGCTTATTACCTATCTCCCCACTTCTGAGAGTTTTCAGTATATTCCTCCTCACCCTCCTTCACAAATACTTTATCCCTGCGTTCTTTCTGCCCTATCAGACTGAGAGCATTTGACTTGGATCTCAAGTCTTTCCTTTAGCAGTGTCTCAGGAAGCCCCTGTCTCTTTTGGAAGAGCTCTCCTAGAGCCTGCTTAACTCTTGGTTCCTCAAGAAAGAGTAGTCCTAACTTCTGCTACCAGTGCTTCTGGCTAATGGCAAAGCACTTAGGACTGGAGCCAAAAGCCTTCAGTTTAGTGAGCCAAAATGTCCTTGAATTACAGCAATTGTTTGGCATGTGTCCATTGTTCTAGGGGCCTGGGTTTCCCTGGAGGCTGGGAATTGAAGTGACACTTTATATTTGGAGTTGGCAGCCAGCTTTGTCAGTGCTCTGCCGCAAGGAGACTGACTGCAAAGTGCCTGCTCTGCCTGAGCACAAAGGCACCCTGAGAAAGCATGATTGCGTCTTGCCCTCGCTGCACTGGGCAGGAGTTTGAGCTGATGAATGACCAATTGCTTTGACACCTGCCATAAGGCACTTTTAAGAGAGAACTGGCAGGAGGAGGCAACCTGGGGCAGAGCTGGATAGATTCATGCTCTTCTCTGCACATGTCACCGTTGTGCGTATGTGGGCCTGCATAAGAGTTGGTTGTTAGATCTGCTTTGGGGATGGTTTTTGGAATGCTTTAAAAAGAGAGCTTAAGTAACGTCTTGAACTGACATCCTCTGTGGCCCTTTGTTGCCCACAGCTCTCAATCGTACCCTGCATCCACAGAGCTGAAGCTGATGGGGCTTGAACTTTGACTCATTATGTGTCATAGCATCTAACTGTCAGGAACATAAGGCTTGGTAGGAGAAGCACAGTTATTTTTAACAATAAAAGCAAAATGAAGCAGACTGAAAAGCCTTCTGTTGAAGATGGAGCTGGGAGACAGATTATGTGCAAACTTTGTGCTTGGACGTGAGCTAGCCCTGAAAGAGCTTATAGAGAGCTCTGTTGCTCTTTTCTAATCGATGCAGGTGTTGATGACATTTTACCAGCTGGAAATTCTGGAAGAAGATGTCATTCTCAATTGGTTCTCTTTACGGGACACATCTGACAAGGGAAAGCAGCTTCGTAAAAACCAGCGGGTAAGTCCCAAAGGTGTTTAAGGGTGTGTGTGTGTGTGTGTGTGTGTGTGCGTGGCGGCGGGGGGGAGAGAGAGACAACAGCTGCTGAAAGAAACTTTGAGTGGAGTCTGGTGCCACTGTTGCCTTCTATGGAGCAGCTGCCATTACATGGTAGGCCAGTAATGCACCAGTGCATTGAACACTAAGCAACACAACTTTGTTCTCCAGAACAGACATTTTTGTGCGTTCTGCCATAACCATGCTGTCTGGATGAGGAATGGAGGTAGGAGGAGAGGGAGATTGTTTTTAGTGGGCTCTCTGTAGCACGAGGCCAGCACTTTCTGGAGTAGCAGCACGGCTTCTCTAAGCCAACACCCATTTGAAATGGGCTTTAGGCCAATGCCCTGTGTGCTGGCCCCATGCAATTCCTTTGAAGCTTTCATTCTTGGCTCACCAGTCCCTTTGCATATATTTCTAAGCATTTGCTGTACTGAGTGGTTTCATTTGGCTTGTGTTGCAAGGAGCATATAAACTTCCCCCCTCCATCAGGCAGAACTTTGTGCTGCAGTTTGGCTGAGCCCTGTTCCAGTCATCCTCCCTGGATCTGGAAGAGGATCAGGGGAAAAAAGCCACCTCTGAAGAACTCCAACTTTATTTAAAACCTTTGCAAAGTCAGCTCTTAGTATAGGTCAGCAGTGGTTTCAGCTGCTTATTCGAGCCCAGTTAAAAGGTAAAATGAGCTGCCTTCTTTATAGCAATTTCTCAGGGAGGAGGTTTTTTCCCAGCAGAGTTTTCCTAACATGTCTTAGCTAAGGTGCAGCTGTCATCTCTTCTCCCGCAAGCTCTGAAAAACTCTCAAACTTTTGTCTTTTTGCTGAGTGTTGTGGGGATTGTCTGACTGGAGGAATCTCCCTCAGGAATCTAATCAGTCTGAGTTTGTCCATGGCATCTCAGTTGTTTTTAATCTAAACTTTTGTCTCTCTCTCCCTCAGTCTGCCTCTGTTTACGTGTCTCCTAGAAACACTAGTTTCTCTTTCTTGTGCATGATAGTGGTGCTCTCTGACACAGTGTAGTTGTTGAGCGTTCCCAGCATCTGTTTGGTGTCACTTGTTACCCACTTACATTTCATTCTCTCTGCAGCTCCAGAAGTTTATTCAGTGGCTGGAGGAGGCAGAGGAAGAGTCGTCTGACGGCGACCAAGACTGACGTGGTGGCTCGACATGAGAAGAGGCACTCTCGCTGCCTTTCTGGGCCGAGTGGGCAGGGCAAGATCAGTGCCAGTGCATGGTGTGTAGACGTGGGGCCTGACATCGAAGTGACTGACAATCCCATCATTAATTAAGTTGTGTGTTCCCAACTTTGCCACTTCCCTCCTTCCCTCACTTGCCCAGTGGCACCTTATGTTGGATGGTTGCAGCCCAGTGTAAAAACCATAAGGGAAAAGCAGGAGGTGGTGATACCGAGAATCCCTCTGGAGCCTGGATATGATAAACTATAAGCTATCTTTTGGGAAGCCCTTGTTACTAATACAAGGGGAGCAAATAGATGCAAATGCATACAACACCCTTAAAAATCTAACCATCGGGGTTGTGGGAGGATGGTCATACAGCTAAGTTATTTGGAGTCATTGTTGCTTCTGGAGCTAAGAGAACTCCTGCTGAAGAGACACTGGCAAGGTTGGTGAGTAGAAGCATGTGGATTAGGATCTGGAGTGCAGGACTGGGATTCAGGAGTTCCTGTGCCTGGAGAAGATGCAGTTGTCTGAGGATGCCCAAGGCATTTTGCAGCCTAGAAGGCACTTCTGTGATCTTTCCAAAAGGGAAAGTCTCTTGCCATCTGCCGTGCTAGGATCTAACACAAGGTTGCACAGTAGAGTTGGTAAAACCATGTGTTTCTCCCTTCTGTAGAACAGGGGATAATACGTGCTCAGTTCCCCCTGCGGGGGTTGGCTAATAGCGGATGTGCACTGGCCAGTGAAATGCTGTATGGATCACTACATCTTAGATGTGATCTGTCTTCTGTGCGTCCCCAGATTAGCAGACATGTTTTAGAAAAGCGTTTCTTTATTTTTTTATAAAAAGGGAGCAGAGGTGCCTGGCTCCTCCTGCTGCACCAACTACACTTGTGTTTTGCCCTGGGGGCACTGGCCGCACCAGCTGCTTTAAGGAGGATGCAAGTTCCTAAGCTCTGCTCCAGTGTGAAAAGGAGCGAATGGTATTTCCTTCAACAGCACGTGCTTTGTGTTTCCACATGATTTCAGTTATACAAGCTTGCTTACTTCGTGTCCTTTTATTTATTTGAAAACTTTCCTCAGACAGCAGGGAAAGTGCTGCAAACCCACTGTAAAGTTCAGCAGCTGCAGAGCAACTCGGCATGCAGCAGGGAACGAGCGTGCCTCTGGCACTTTGTTGCCAGCACAGACAATGTGTGGCAGCAATAAGGCATTTAAGAACAGCTTTCTTGGAAGCGTCACTGTGCTGTGTTCTTCCCTGCTCTCAAGGAACAGAGCAAAAAAGGCACAGCGAGAATCAGCTTATGTTCATAGGTGGGTTATTTGTTGGATATGCTGACCTTGCCTCTGCCCCTTCAGGAGGAGCATGGAATAAATCCTTTGCAGGGGGAAATGCACTGGAGCTGCCCACTCAGGATATTTACTTGGCTGTTCCGTGGTGCCACAGTTGTCAGTGAGGGGACAGCGTTGGATGCTGGGAGACCAGGGATACTGCCTCTTAAAAACTGATGTTCAGGCAGGGTGATCTTGTGCACTCACACTATCAGTTGCCAGGATTGTGCATAAATGTGCTTGTTTTCTGACATTGCAAACTCAGTCTTGTAAATGTTGGGGAAATAGTTGGTATCTGAATTTTCTGTATCTGCCAATATTTAATTCAGGGAGCAAATAAAAACTATCCTGGTGTTACCGGCTTGTTTGCTTTGTTTGACTTTGAATTGTATGTCTCCAGTTGTGGCACATGCCTGAGCAGGGCTTACCGGGTAAGCTAAATCGCTACTTTTTCCTCAAGAGATTTTAAGCACATAATAGGCAGGTAGGAAATCAGCACACCATTGAATTGGTATAAATGTTCAGTGGTAACTCATGACCTCACTGTTTACAAGGAGAGAACAGTTTATTAAAACTTCTGAACTTAGAATCCTGAAATGGGTGAGGTTTGGTTTTGTACAGGATTATGTTGCAAAGATGAACATTAAATCTTATGAAACCTGTTATCCTTTGCCATGATGAGAATTGGTGGGAATGTTGGCTGTTAGGTACTGCATTGTGCCCTCCTGACGTTGGGGAGTAAGAACTGGCAGAGAGGCGGAAGAGCAGCTACAGAGCTCTTAGTAATACCATTTACAAACCAGCTGCAAGGCTTGGTAATTTTAAAATCTTGGACATCCTAAGTATTTTTTTTCCTTTTACAATGCAAAGATGGCTTAAAAAATAGTTTTAACGTGTAGTTCTGTAAATGGCTCGGTTTTGCCAGAGGCTCTTGATTCTTTGTGCCAAGTAACAATTTCACCTTTGTTTTTTCCACATTCCTTCCTCCTTTGCTCCATAGTAGCCAGCTTCTTCATGGTACGAGCTGCTTTCTTACCCAGGAGTTAAGATCCAAGGCCAAATACCCTTATCCTTCAGGCCTCAGTGGTGTGTGTGGTGGGGTGGCTTTACAGGTGCTGAGAATAGAGTAGCAAAAAGGAGACTAAGTAGGACACTGGATATTCTCCAAGGTGGAATTCTGGCATGGTGCAGCATCTGTATGGGCAGGTAAGTGTATTCTTTTTAAAGGAGCATTAATTGTATTGCCTAAGTATAGGATGGGCTCGATGCTTTCTATTGCTTTCAATCAAGATTTTTATTTGCTTGGAAGACTAGAAATGCCTTTGAGAGCAACCTTGATTGCACAATCGTTGCTATCCCTCTTTTCGAGCAATGTAAGCGGTGAGCGTTTTTATTTTTTCTAAGGCCACAGTAGTCAACTTGTCTGACTTCCCATCTGACATGGATGGATGGATGGGTGTCACCTGGGGTTCCTGTGTCAAACCCATAACTTCAGTTAACAATAGTGGACGTTTTAGAAAAAGATAATAGTTTTGTGTTGCTTAAAGGTGTAAGTGATGGAACTCAAGTACATCCACCTCTGCTTTGGGCTGTTCCAAGACACACTAAAATGCCTGGAGCCTGTTTACTCTGTAAGGAGAAGCAATGCTATCAATGCCACAATTTTTAAATGTAGACATAAGCCAACAGGCTGTTCAGAAACTCTTCCTTGTGGACCTTGAGTGCTCAGCACAATCTCCTACTGCTAATTTCTTTGCCTCTGTGTTCTTAACCTCCATTCATTAAGAGTGAGTCATACTGCACAAGACCTCTGTGAGCAGTTAAATCAATCTATCGATTGAGTCTATTCAATTACTTGGCCTGTTTTAAAAGAAAAGGCAGCTGTAACAATGAGATTTCATCTCCTACCACCCTGAGGGGTGTGTGGCACCCCTCTCCTCGGCTGCACGTGCTCCCTTGGGAGCTCAGCACTTCAGAAAATTGCCCTTTTTGTAACAAAGGTGTTTAACACATACAATACAGGCTCCAAGGCGCATCCACAACTGTGCTGGCAGCTGGGCAAGAGAGTGGACCTGTCAGGGGAAGACTAGAATTCTTTCACATGGGCCCAGCTTTTGGGGCAGGGAGGTGTTGCAAAAAGACTTTAAGGTTAGCTCTGTCAGGGTTGACACAATAAGCAGCAGCTTAAACCGAACTTTTCCATGCCTGACATGGATTCTTCTTTCCAGGTATGCCGGCTTTTACCACAGAGCTCCAAGCATGAGGAAGTGACAATCTTCCAAGAGCTGATGTGGAAACATGGGAGAGCCTCATGCCTCTTACCACTTCTGCTTACTTGAGGTCTTCCCTTGTTTTTTTTTTTTTTTTTTTTAAATTTATCGTCAGATTCTTCACCCAGTCTAGCAGTGCTGCCCAGATAATTGCTAGCAACGCCTACAGGACTCTTTCATGCATCAGGAGGCTATTTAGTTCATGCCTGCCTGCCAGCCTGAGGAGCTTGGCTCTATTCCCTGTAAGATCTCTCTGGCTTCTCTTCCTACGGCAGGTGAGTCTGGCGCTGAGGGCTGGTGATGTAGTCTCATGCCCCGTGCAGGCCCACGGTGTGGTTCTTTCTCTGCATCTGTTCCTTCTAATCCAGGACGGTGCAAGGCGGTTCTTGCCCTTCCTGGTGGTGGGTGTTCCCCAAGTTTCATCCACCCCGGCTTTCGTCTCAGCCACAGCTCCAGGAAACTGCTGATGGAGATGGTTCCTCGGCACACCTTGGGTGCCGGCGAGGTGTCCAGAGGGGAAGCCAGCCAGCCCAAGACTGCTGCGGCACAGAGGCAAGTCCTAGGGACTGGGGTCACAGTGCTGATGACTGTAGGTAGGAGAGTGATAGAGTCTGGGGAGAGAGAGGATGGGGAAGAAACCACAGAGCCAAGGGGCTGTTGGAGCTGATACGTGCACAGTTGAAGGGGCCACGGTATGTGGAAAGGAGGATGCTCATGAAGAGCAGAGGAGGGAGTCCGCTTGGTGAGGAAATGAGGGTGGGGAACTCGAAGGGACACTGCAGTGTCCAGTGCCTGAGTATCAGGGATGGTTGTTGGATGGAGGGAAGCCACAGCTGGAGAGGAATTGGCATGGGAGGTACTGTGCTCCTCTTGTGCAGCAGAGTCCTTGTGTCGGGTGGCCATCAGAGACAGTATGGGGAGTTCAAAGGGGTCTGGGCGTGGGAGGACAGGGTAGAGCAGGATATACCTCATGTTCTGCAAGCTGTACTTGAGGGACACGTAGTTGTATGAGGAGTGTGGGGAAGGCTGGGAGGTGTGTGAAAAAGGACCAGGGCTGCGGAGATGGAAGGGGAGGCCTGGGGCGTGTGCGTGAGAAGCAGTGGAGGCTGTGGGACGCAGGAGTACACGAGGCCCAGGAATGACCATGCGTGTGAAGCTGCATCAGTGGGTGTAAGAGAGGACGAAAGCTGAATGGGGAGGGGTACACGGGCACACGGCAGCCAGCACCGGGAACGTGGGCACATGGGGAGTACTAGGCTGTGTATAAGGGGACGTGGGTGTAAAGTAAAAATCCAAACCCATGCACAGGTGGTGGGGCTGCGCGTGGCCCGGGAGGTGGTGAGGGCTGCAGTCCCAGGGGGCACGCACCCAGCTGGGGCGCAGCAGGAGCAGCGGTGGACGCGCGGCCCCGGGGAGAGGGGCGGATGGGTGCGGGTGCGGGTCAGGGGCCGATGGGGGTCCGTTCCAGCTGGGGGGGGCTCATATCAGCGCGGGGTCTGGCTTGGGGCAGGGTGCGGGCCTGGATAGCGGCAGCGGTCTGGGCCGGGGATGTGCTGGACCGTGCCCCTCAG
>WAAD01032678.1:77966-111172 GCA_013389945.1 Fregata magnificens | reverse complement strand
GAGGGTCCCCCCGGTGCAGCGGGGCTGGGAGCCCCGGGTGGGGCGGTGCCCTTCGGGACCGGCGGCCCCTCTCGTGCCCGGTGTGAGGGGCCGGACCCGCATCCACCCTCCCCCCGCGTTGCCTTGCCTTGGAGGGGTGCGGGGATGGTGCCCCCCTCCCCCCTTCTGCTCTCGGGGGGGGGCACCCTCGTGTGCACCCCCAGTTACCTCACTTGGGGGGGGGGCTGATGGTGGTACCCCCAACGCACCTTCTCTGGGGCTGGTGGTCCCCGTCTGCTGCCTCTGGGGACAGCCCCCCATCCTCCCCTTCCCCTATTAGCTCTGGGGGAAGCTGCCCCCTGCTAAATCCTCTGTGGGGGAGCTGGTGGTACCCTCCACGCACCTTCTCTAGGGTGGCACCCCTGTGTCTGCCAGAGGCACCTCGGAGGAGACCGTTGTCCCACCTGAGGATCACCCCCTCCCTGTGCTCACGGTGTTTGGGCAGCACCTTGCCTGAGAGGGTATCTCCCAGTGCAGCCCACCTCGGGGGTGTATAGGGGTGGCATCCCCCACCGTATCCTACTCAGGATTGTCATTCCCCCTCTAAAGGGCCTGGGCATCTCCCACTGTGCCTGCCTGGGGAGGGTGCCCCTTGCTCCCTCCGCCAAGAGGGTGCGGGGTCACTGCCCCCTCCATCAGCCCTTCCCAGGGAGTGGTTTTGAGGACAGTTTCGTTCTCCTACCATCCATTTTGGGGAGGGCCATCCATTTTGGCAGCTTCGTCCTCCGCATCTTGTCTTTAGGAAGAATGGGTAAAGGGGACCAGCTTTTTCCTCTCCTGCCCCAGTGGAAAAGGAGTGAGAGCTCTCCACGTGCTGCCCGTCTCTGAGCAAGGAGTGTGTACAAGACCTGCTGTACTCACGTACATGTCCCATCCTCAATGTAAGATGTCCCATGCTCAGTCTCTGGGATGGGTCTGTATGGAAGAGGCGTGCAGCCCTGCCTCGCATCCCATCTCCTGCGGGGCAGCTCTCTTCCAACACTGGTATTTTCATCGCTTCTTTTGTGATACCTTTTGGTTCCTTCCATCGCGTGTGGCTGTTTGGAGGTGAGGAGGTATATTCTGTCCCTTGTTTGGATGGCTGTACTGACTAATCTTCTGGGGAGCCCCTGCTGTCTCCTATCTTTGTAAATGCAGTGACTGTTGTGAGGAACAAGTACCACGTGAGGCCATCTCTCTGTAACACCCTTTGCCCCCACTCTGTTTTGTCCAGAGTCTTCCTACATCTGACTCTCCCCTAGCCTTTTTGAGGACCTCCGTTTCCATCCTGGGGATGTAGCTTCTCTTGGCTTCCACAGCATGTGGCCCTTTACCATTCCTAGCACTTTGGTATTTGAAAGAGTTGTATGATCCACCTTTCTCTGGATTTTTTTTCCCCTTCTGAAGATTTAGTGTTTATGGTAGGTCTTGTGTATGGAGGCTGGGACTGCAAAAAGCTTTCAGTTTTATAGTCTTCCTAGTGTCTTCTTATTGTGCCAAATACCTCCCTAGGCTGTGATCTTGGCTCATACCCTACGTTGAACAGGGCTGGGCCTGTTCAGGGCTTGGATGGAGATCGGTGTGGCTGCCTCAGCAGGGGATGCTCTCCCCTCTGCAGCCAAATTATCCCAGCGCCCAGGTTCCCGTTAGCTTGGGAGGTGCCAGCTTTCAGATGAGGGTTGAAATTTGGAGTGACTCCTTTGACCACAGTCTGGGACGCTTTGCCTTCCTAAATTCCTCCTGACCCAATGGAGAGCTTGAGTGCTCAGAAGCTTCCCCGTTCTCTCTAAGCAAATAGAAGTCTCTAGCCCTCATTTTCCATAAATTTCCTCAGCAATATCAGTTGTCTGCGGATCGTTTCCTGTCCCTCAGCTGTTGAGTAGTGTTGGGTGCTACGAAACAGCTGCCTCTCCTCGTCTCGGAGGGGACCGTGTTCATTGGTGGGAGAAGCAGATTCTCCGTGCATGCTGTTTGTAAACAAATGCTTTGGGAACCTTTGAAATGTTGTTCTTGAAGTGAATTCAAACTTGTCTTGAATGAAACGTTGCCATGTGGGTGGGAGAGTGTCTGTGTAACTATAAACAAAGTTTAGTAATAAATAGCAGCGTCTCACATTGGGAAGAGGGGTCTGGTGGCAGCAAAGTTCTGTGCTGTGCTTTTTCATCCTCCTCTGTTTCTTTAAGGCTCCACAAGAGGAGGCAGATGGTAGATTAATGAAACTCAACGATAAAGCAGCATAGGGAGCTGTTGTGGATGCTAGCAGGGAGAGGGGAAGATCACTCAGGAGGATGCAGCGAGTTTAGTTGCGTCAGAAATGCATGGGATGAGATTTTTGTTGAGACTAATTCAGCTAATTCTTCTGGGAAGAGTGAGCCTCTCTGGCAGGGAAGGTGCAGCTGAGAGGGGTCGGAGGCTGTGTGTGGGCAGCCTGTTCCTTGGGGAAGTCCTGCATGATGAGTTGTGCAGTTGGAGCAGCACATGGCAGGGCCTTGTGTGGAACAGAGGGGGGAAAAAGCCTCTCATGGTGCCACCATGGATGCCCCATCAGGAAAGCTGTCTTTCCTCCTTTCCAGAGAACTGAAGAACATGCTGGTGGTTGGCTGGAGCAGGGGGGGGAACAGCCAGAGCAGTCCAGCTGCAGCCTTGTCTCTGAGAAGCCCTGGAGCCCCAGGCACCACTCAAAATAGAATCTTAGAATCATTTAGGTTGGAAAAGACCTGTAAGATCATAGAGTCCAACCGAAATATTTCATGATCCCTGGTAATTGGTGTCGAGAGAGCGAGCCATTGGTCTGCAGGGAGAGACATGGACGGAAGGGCAGGAGGCACCTCAGCTGCTTGACTGTAAATGCATGGGCAATTAGTGAAATCCAGGAGGAGACTAACGATGGCTGTATTCAGAAGCTGCGTGCCAAGGAAGGGCGTTGCACTCACATGTGTATCCCTCTTGGTCCGTTCCCTCAAGATGCCCTCTACCCAGCATGGGGGATGGCCTGGCTTGTGCTGATGGTTTCTGAGCTGGGCTGGTTTTTGTCAGTTGGGTAGTGTCCAGAAGTAGTACCCAGGGTAAAGCCCCTTCATGAAAGAGACAGGCTGTTAACAGTGGATGGCCTTACGGCAGCTGATCGACGAGGGGGAGACCTGCAGATCCGATGGCTCACGCTTTTCATCAGTGATTGGACCTTTTGCAGGATCCCTGTGGCATAAGACTAAGTTCTCCTCTCGTCTCTTGTTGGGAACGGAGGCATCTCACCTTCCAGGGTCAGCTGGAGCAAGACATGGTCCAACATTTCTTCTCACCTCTGTTGCCCAGACTGAATCTGTTTCTTCCTCTTCCTCCTCTTTCTAAGCTGTGGATCTCCAGCCTGGCATTCCCTTCAGCTCACCCTATCCCCAAGGCAGTATTACAGCCGCAGTCTTGGTGTGTGGGATTTTTCATTCTTTTGTTTATCTTGTTAATATTTGTTTGCTCTGAGAATCAGGGCAGTGATGGAGCAGCTTCAGTGTTTACATCTTCTTGGAAATGTGAACTGAGGCTCCCCTGGGTGGCTGTGGAGTTGTCGGACTATGCCAGGAGCTAATCCTAGTCAAAGCGCTCAGCCCCAAATTAAGAAGACCCCAGAACGGTGTTACCCCTAGGTGGGAAGGAGGAGAAATGAGAAGATTTCATGCACCCGATTCTGGGGAGAGGAGCTGTGAGCAGCAGGAAGGCCACAGGGTTTCGTTGCCTGGTCCACTCAGCATGTAGTGGGCTACAGTCGCAAATAGAGAATCCAGCCTGAGCCCAGTGGTGCAGAGCAGCGATGCAGGGTGCGGATGTTTCTGCCCTTGTTGGCTTTGTGTATTCCTAATCCCAGAACTGGAGACATGTGGAGGAGCTAAGCAGACTGATGGTAGAAGGATGGCAGTCCATAGATGTGGTACGCTCTTCTTGGACCTGAGATACTTTGTGTGGATGTGCCTTGCTGTGAAGTGTGGAACTACCCTTAGCCTGCTAACCTTGCCCTCATTAGAGAAGGAAGTGGGGAGGGGGTTTATACAGCTTGAGTCTTTTTATTCAACATTTTACAGGTGAGATCTGTGTGCTGGTCAGCAGGAGAGATCCTTGGATCAGTGCAGTGCTATGACCACTTGTGAGATCAGTGTTCTCCATTAAGCCACCTGCAGTTTTTTTGTAGGGTTTTGAACAGACTTTTTAATTTCTGTCTTTTTGTTCCTAATCTGTAAAATGGAAATTCTAACAGTGCTCCTGTGCCTTGTCTTGTCCACTTGACACTGTGAGCTTCTTGGGCAAACATTCGTGTGGATCTTAGCATGACAGAGCTCTCAGTTCCATAGAGGTGCTGCAAGAACAGTACTGTAAATTCTCCTGGGGGTCTGTGCAGTTGAGAAGGGAAGAACCATGCTGATGATCTGTGGCAGTTTGCTGGGACATGGGCTTCAGTGACGTGTAAAGTGTTGCCCCCTGCCCAAGTCCATCGTGAGAAATGTACCTGTCTCTGGGCAGCATGGATCTTCTCGCCGTGCATGTTTGCCCCAGCTGAACTACAGGTTTGACGTTTCATCTGGCCAGGTGACTGGTACAACTCTGAGGATATTCTTGTATCAATTGAAATGTGGTTTCTTTTGACTCATTTTTTGCTTGTGATTGATGCTGCTTATTTTCTACCAATCGAAAGGTGTTACCACAGGGGCATGCTAAAGTTTAAATTAAACTTTTCAAAGCAGTTTCGGTTAAATGACTGCAATTTGTGCATCCAGGTAAGTCCTTAGCACCTGGCCTGAAGTTCCATCTCATCTTTCCATAAATTCTGGAGTGCCCGAAAGTTTGAATTTCTTCTGTGTGTGGAGAAAGCACTTGGGTGATCATTTTGGTTATCTCCACTTCACTCAGCCACCTCTCCTCTTCCAGGCTGGAGAGCAGAAAGGCCTGCTTCTCTTGCAAGGGGACCATCCCTCCCTCCCCATCTCATCTACTTGTTCTGCATTGCTGGGAGGACACCAGCGATTCGAGGCACAGTGGTGGGATGGTGCTGCTCCTCCCACCACTGCTGGTTTCTCCCTTTTGCAGGTCTCAATTCCATTTTAACTTCAGAGCTGTGGTGAGTGATTCCTAGGTCTCAACTGTCAAGTGAAAATTGGTATCCAACTAATCACTAGCCTGGTATCTAATCCAGACCTGCTTAATTATCACCTGCTCTCCAAAGCTGGGTACAAGGCAGTGATTAGGGTAACACTGGAGGCAGAACAAAGCGGGTGCTGCTGGAATTCCTAGTGCAGGGGTCAGATGCCGTTGGTATTTGGCGACCTCATCTCCTGCACATGTGCATGGGGAAATGCGTTGACGCTCACTGAAAGGCTGAGTGATTTATTTTTATTGCAGGGTCTTTCTGAAATTGATGCCAGCGGTGACTGTCCTTCTGGCTGGAAGTGTTTGGAGCCGGGGAAGGGATCCTAAACTTAATAAGCAGTGTCAGTCCCTAAGCAGTGGTGAGCCGCTGGCATGGTGCCCCTGCCTTTCCTGCCAGCTCTTTGTAGCGTGAATTGGGGGAGTTGTTTTATTTTGATTTTTGGAACTTTATTTTTTAAATTTTGAATTGGAAACTCTGCTGTCTGCAGAAGACCTTTGCCTGTCCCATGCCCCTGGTGGAGAGTGCTTCCATGTCAGCATGGATTTCATGCAGGGAGAGGTTGTCAAGAGGTCTGTGAGCAAAAGGGCCTCCAAAACTGCGTGTGACTCCCTTGCATGCTCACGTCCTTTGAGGTGCTTCTGTCAAAGTGACAGCATTGGCCTGGTTGTGAGGTGGCCGTCACTTTTCTTCGTCTTCTGGCCAGTCCCCGTCTTTTCTGTGCGGAGGGCAGCACTTAGCCGTGTGAGAGGCCACAGCACCCCATGTCTTGTGCTCCCTGCTGCAGAGGACGTGTGGTTCCCTGCCTGCTCACGTGAGATGTGCTGTCCCGGTTAGCTAGGGTCCACCGGAGGTTATTTTTTGGACTTTTTGCATGTAGGTTACTGCAGCCTGTGCCTCTGTCTCCTGGGCTGCTGGGGGTTTGGCAGAGAGCTGCTAACCACTGTCTGCGCTTGTGGTGGGAAGTTCCTGTAATGCTGCCCGTGCTGGGGGGTGGCCCATTGACACTGGAGCTGATCCTGGCTGTAGCTGCTGCTGGAGGCTGTTTCCAAGTGTTGTGGTGGTGGGGGGCCGCAGCAGTGCCAGGGCTGGGGTGCAGATGGAGAAGGTTAGTTGATGGTATTCGCTCCTTCCCTGGGTTGTATTGTCTGCGCCTGGTAGTGTGTGTCCTGCTGTTCAGACCCAGCTATTACTAACTCCATAGGTGTCCGGCTTTGTCTGTTGTGGTTGGAGCTGTGCTCTGAAGGCCACATTGGATGGCAGTCATAGCCCGGTTTCTTTGCCCAGGGGTGGCGTTCGGAAAGCCAAGTTAGCCAAAGCGGGCTGCAGACCAATTTCCCTAAGGCCTTGTCTGTACTATGCAAACAATGAAGCTTTACAACAGCTATTGAACTTGTTTGCAGCTACAGCTGGTCAGAATTTTTTTTTGACTGAATGTATTTTCTCCCAAAATACGGTGTTATGTTGAAGCCAGCGTTTTTCTTGGAGAGGTATTGTTTTCAATTATGTTTTTGATGGGAATGTTTCTTAATTTTAAGCCTCTCTTGTCATCTCTGGAAAAAAAAGAAAAAGAAAGGTCAAGAAACCTTTGCCCATCCATGAGAATGCAGCTGGTTTGATGCAGTTGTGTGTTTTGAAATCATCTGGAAGGCTCTGGTCCTCCAAATTCCTGCACGGAGCAAAAACCTACCTCGACATCTCAGGAATTGCCATGAAGTAAATCTGTGCACCCTGACTGTCTGTGGTGCAGCCGTGCTCCGGTGTGGCTCAGTCTCTGAGGTCAAGGCCAAACACTGTTAAAAATGGCTCATAAACCACCATCATCTGGGTCATGACCTGAGCGTTGTTCGTTGTTATGGGATGATAGTGGTGGCCTCACTGGTCAGTCTTCTGGTTCCTGCTGAAACACAACTTTTGAGAGTTTCATGTAGAACTTGGCCATTCCCAAATCCCAGACCTTGGCTCACCTGCGGAGTGGGTACTGGACCTTCTGAGTGGTGGTGTAAGGAGTGATATTCCTTCCTATGCGGCCATGGTGGGAGCAGGACGGACAGCTGGGGAGGCAGCATTTCGTAATGGACTCTGAGAAGGAAGATCCTGGCCTGTAGGGATGGAGGCAGACGGCCCATGAGCCCCAGGCCCATGTGCTTGGAGTGCTGAGCCTTCAGTAAGTCCCTCTTCTCCAGCATGCTCCTGGTCTCCTTCACCTGTTATTTCCCCACCTGGTCTCCCAGCAGGCAGAGACATCTGGGTCTGCAGCCTTGTGGCCTGAACTCTTGAAGGTGGAGGTAGTTACTCACCACCATGTGTTTGGGGATGCTCAGGGAAGAAGGGCGCTGTGAGTACAAGCAAAGAAAATCTGGTTTCCCCCGCAGGTTTTCTGCTGCACAGATGTTTTTGGCTTCGGTCCTTTCTCAGGGTGGGCATCAAGCCCTGCATCTAGACTTGAAGGCTATATATGTAGAGGTGTAGGGAGCATAGGTAAAATTCCTCAAGGCCTTTTTGAGCTCATGGTACTTAAGGTGGTGGGAAGACTCTTGCTTGTCTGCACGGCAGTTGCTGAACTGTTCTGAGCTGAGGGTATCTGCTGTAACGAAGTGCTACTCCTCCACCCTTGACTGCATCCAAATAGATATAACAGTGTTGTGGTTTAGGATATTTGATCTGTGTAAAAGCCCATGAAGGAGAGCTGGGCTTGCAGAACGCAGCGGAGGCTGCGCCTGCAGGAAATTGCCTTCATGTTGTCGCACCAGCTTTGCATCGTGCTGCACATCTGATGAGGCAGCAGTCAGAGCTGTGTGTTTTTGGTGTTTCCTATTGATTTCCTCCTCTATTCATCCCTTGTTTGTTATTCAGAGCCTGCCCTTCTGACCTGTGCTGGATGGATGGTGGTTTTCCAGAAGGGGGATGTGGCACCACGTGGCTGTGTTACTGTTTGTCCCGGTGGTGCTGGCTTGTTAGGCAGCAGCTGGCAAGTTAAGTAAAACTTAATCCTGCCGGTGGCTGCCATTGGAAATTTTTGGACCAAATCCTTTTGCGAAGGCTTTTTGGAAAGCGTTGAAGGTACAAATCTGGGAATTAGTCTAATCTCTGTGACTTTGTCTGCTTTGTCCGTGTGCTTATCTACGTAATGCCATGGTGGCCTTAGGAGAGTATGTGAGCTCTTGGGCCATGAATATCACTGTCTCCGAGGACTGCGTTAGCTGCAGACTGCAGTGTTAGTATCTCCCCAAGCCTCTGCTCTGAAGCTCTTGGTTTCACTTGTTTCCATCGCTGTGTTGTTACTGCTGTAGCACTAATATTGAGCCTGTCCAGGAATGGGCTGGAATTCTCTGGAGGCTTTGGCAGGCAGAGATGCCTGGTGCTGACCTTCCTGTACCATGCAATCCTGTATTGCAGTGGAGGGTTGGGACTGCTGTGATTGTT
Organism: Fregata magnificens; assembly: GCA_013389945.1. NCBI lineage: Eukaryota > Metazoa > Chordata > Aves > Suliformes > Fregatidae > Fregata > Fregata magnificens. The sequence continues at coordinate 102,600 of WAAD01032678.1, read as the reverse complement.
GTATCAGTTATTTATTAAAGGAGACGTGCCAGAGGCATTGTTTTTCCAGTCACAGCTAGCTATTGAAGGCAACAGAAGCAGCATTTGGGTATCCTGCTCCACTAAGTCCTCTGTGCTGCTTATCCCCTCGCTGGGGCACCTATCTGTGTGTCTTCTTGGCTAAAGTTTGCTATCTTGTGAGAACTGGAGAAAAAGAAGATACAGTGAGTGGTGACTGAATCGCTGCAGTGGGAGCCTGTCCTTGTGGTCCTGGCTGAAGACGTGAGCTGAAGGGGGGAAGGCTTCCTTGCATGACTTGGAGCGGAGATCCATTTCTGGGAGAGCTGGCACTGGCCGCTGTGTGGGATGGTCTTTCCTCTGCTGGTTTTTGACCTGCCCCTGGGGTTTGGAGAGGAATTTATTTGCTATGTGGCCCCTCTGATCGCTGCCAGCTGTCTCTGTGATAGGCTGGGAATTCAGGGTCTGGGTGACAGAGGCTGTGGGCTTTTCCTTGTTTTCTGATGGCTGGTAGCTCCTGCTATGTACAGGCTGGTTCTGAGGACGCTGAGGGTCTGCCAGAGGGGTCTGTGTTTTGGGAGCTCTGGCTCTGCATGGATTATCATAGCGGGGAAGCTGGTGCTAGCATGTTAGCCTGCCCACTCACTGGCCTTCAATTTTTTTCCCTCAGCGTTGCTCTGACCTACTCTGACCTGCTTGAGATTCATGGTCCTTTTGTGTCTCACCATCTGCGAGCAAATAGGTTGTCCCCTGTACGCTGCACTGTGCCATGCCACCGTTGTTGACAACCAGAGCAGTGTCAGAAGGGCGGTGACAAACCTGGCTTTGTGGCCCGACATGATCAGCAGGGCAGGGGCAGGGAGAAGGCGGCTGCTGTGCTGATGGCTGTTAGCTGGGTTGGTCCCAGGGTGCAGCAGCTTCTCAAATTGAAGCTTTTTTTCAGAAGCTGTGATGGATATGCAAACTCCATACTTCTGTTTGCATGTGGCTAACGAGCTGTCCCGGTTCATTCAGCCCTGCCTAGCTCAACCAGTATTTTAGCGCCATTTGCAGAGAGACTTGCCTGTGGGCCCAGCTGAGGCTGTGCTGTACTGGAAGCCCATATAGGGGCTTAATGCAGGAAGTCTTGCCATTACATTTTGTTCATTTGAATTTTTTCTTACTGGCTTTTGTAGTTCTGAGAAGGGTGGATTTTCATGGATCTAGCTGCACAGCTGAGTCCCTTATGGCAGACCTCCCAGCTGTCTTAGACCCAGAGCTGGTAAATGCACCTTTAGGTCCTGAAGGGGCTCCTGTGAGATGGATTTTCCTTCCAGAGTGAAAATGCTTCATTTCAGCTGGGGCCAAGAGGTGGGTTAGTTTGGGAAAACTCTTAAGATTATTCCCTGCCCAGGCATCCTGGAAGCAGCAGAGGAGTTTAGGGGTGGCAACATCTGCTTCAGCTTAGGGTACACTCTGTCTGGGTTTCTTTGGGGCAGCTCCGACTTACTGTAGAGGTATGTAACATATATACAGAGTGCACACGTTGAGTCTGATGTGTCTGAGCTGCGTCAGACTCGTGCAGCATGTATCTGTACTTCTGAATCCCCCACGCAGAAACACGGGAGCCTTAAAAATCTTTTGGTGCCTTCATACGACATTACCTTTGGTGCAGTTGGTACCTGTGCTCTGGTAATAGGAAGCTGCATGGCACACATGCTCTCCCGTGTAATGAGATGTGGAGACTGTATCTGGCCATGTCACCTGCAGGGACCAGGTAAGCTGCTCATCAGTCAATACGTGGTGCTGGCACAGTGTTTGTGGTGACTTTACGTGTGACTAAAGGGGAGGTGCTTCATGGGAATTTGATGTCAGTATCACAGATAATTAGGAAGCTAAAAATCAGGGTTTTGTTGTAACTTATCAGCAGATCCACAGACACAGGAAATGGCCGTATTGCAGTAATAATGTGTGACATGTCTTTCTGGGCTGCCGTTGGGAATAGTTAATGTGTACAGTGACCAGTTCAGCACAGTTACCGAGCTCATGGGATATTTACAGACTGCAGGCAGGTTGTGCTGCCTTCCACTGCACTTCTCCATCCTTGAAGGACCTGGGAGTTGGTAGCTGTGGTTTTGAGACGCTCCACAACAGGAACATTTAATGTCATGTGTGATGGTGACTTCTGGAGGTCACTCACTGTTATCCAGCCTTTGGTGCAGTTGTCAGAGATGGCAGGTGGGAAGGTTTTGAATGGTATGCGACAGGGTCAGGCCCGGGAGTTCACAGTGTCAAAGATAAGCAGCAGCTCCGAGCTGGACTTGGTCCTGCAGAGATGGGGTATGTTGCTGTAGTAATCCAAAGCACCATCCCCTAAGTTGTGGGGAAACTTACCCTCTTCTTGAAAAGGCTGCTGATCCCTGGTCTAGAGGTGAGTCCTGGCAGGATTTGGACTGAGTTCTGTACCTGGCACTTCACGCGGACTATGGACTAATGCCAGTCATCACTTACAGCTGGGCTACTGAAATAGAAAATCCTGGCTGCTTGCAGAAAACGCCTTCCTTCCAGATCAAGACCATGGCCTGCGCCCTGTTTCATTAAATCTCTGACAGTCCTTTGGAGGAGTCCTAGGCAGGTGATGATCTACTGACTGCCTGGATATTGCTTTGTCCAGTGGAACATCCATCAGGTGTCAAGAGGAGTCCTGTGGGCTAGGGCTTTCGTAAAGGAAGGAGAAAGAATGAGTATTTTTGTTGCTGAGAGTAAACCAGCAGCATGGTGGAGACAGCTCACGTTTTTCCTGCTTCTTGGCTAATCAGATTCCTTTTAATTTACAGTAATTGATTGGCTTCTCCTTTATGGCTCTCATCTGCTTTCTGGACCTCTAGTTGAGTAAGTTGTGTACCAGCACATGCTTGGTTTGGTTAGGACTGGGGCATCTCTCTTGTCTCTTTCTTCCAGCAGTTGAACAGTATTTGCTTGTTTGCTGGGTGATGGCTGGAGGGCAAGCTTGGCTGGCCTGGTAAAGGATGCTTGGTAGGAGATTGCTTTGTATTGTTCAAGGGCTTGGCCCTGTGTCTTGAAAGGAGTTTGGTGAAGATGACTGGTATTAGCTGAAATAAATGAAGTATGTAAAAGGCTACTAAAATGTGCTCTATTTGCTGTCTCTCTGTAGAGGGAATTTCTTGTACTATCCCCTGCACTGGACACCATCAAAAACAGGAGACCAGGTGAAACAGCCAGCCTTCCTCTACCTTTGATTGGTTTTGTCTACTAGTAGACCTATGTAGGAGCTGATCATTTAAACTCTTGGTTTTCTCCAGGTTCTTCCTGGCTTGCTGACAATTTCCTGAGAGTGAAGTGAATAGTTCAGGTTGCGCCAAAAATGATCCAGGGCCCAAAGGTGAGGAAGAAAAAGAACATGTGTCCCTGTCCTGGCAATAGTCAGAAATGGTTCTTATGAGCGTTCAGACCCCTCATGCTGTCTGCTGCCTCCTGCATTTTAGGACCAGAGGGGCGTAGTATCACTGTTTGCCCCTTTTTTCAGAGTGCTGCAATAGTCTGGGATCAGGGACAGAGTTCTTTCTTTGCCACCGTGCAGCTGTTGTGGCTCTGAAGGGCTCTTCTTTGCGTGAGTCCTTCTCATTGTCTTTGGCAAATGTTTTGTGGTGGAACTTAGTTTTGAGCTTTATTAACTCCCTGTTGGTTTTATAGGGGTTCTCTGTATGTCTTATAGACCCAGTTAGCAGAGATGTTGCTGATGGTAGCCCAGTCGGATGCGAAGAGTAGGTGCGGTCATCAGAGCCTGTTATCCTTCAAGGCCCCTTCCCACCAGGTGGGAGGTTGGGCTGGTTTCCTTGGGAGACTCTTGCAAAGTTGTTTGTGCCAGGAGAGAGTAATGTGAGCTGGTCAGTGTCTTGAGGGCAGGACACGTGTGGAGGCTGCTTTGTCATCTCCTGGTGGAGATCTGTCATTAAATACAAATTCATTGTTAACATGATGGGGGAAGCAAACCTCACTCCTCCTCCCCACAGACATCTGCCTCTGTGCCTTCCCAGACCTGCTCTGGAGGTGGCTGGCCAGCAGAAAGGTGCTCTAAGAGCAGGGGGCTGGTGCTGGGCAGGGCTGCTGTGCTGGCAGCCTGGGACAAGGGGGTGCTGACGAGCAGACTGCTCTGTAGCAGCTCCCTGCATCCCCAGGTGTGGAAGTCCAAGCTTTCAGACTTTGTTTCCCATCCTCCCCCTCTTCCCATTTTCCCCCTCTTCTCCTCTCCTTGCTCTCCCGCTGAGTTGATGCTTTTCCAGGAATGAGCTGTACTGCTGGCCCAGCACATTCCACAGCAGCAGCGCTTTCTTGGCAGGAGCCTTGCCTGCTGTTAAGAAAAAGCAGGACTGACTTGGCGTCCCTCAGCTGAGGGCCAGAAAAGGAAGGCCTGGTCCTACCTTCCTCACGGTGCGTGCAGAGCCTTCCTGGACATTGTGCCTCTCTCCCTTGCCTGTTGTGTATGCGCTAATGTCCCCCCAGCAGTCCTTGGAGCTCTTTACAGCTCCTCACTGTCTTCTTAACCAGCGTGAAGTCCCTGGGCATTGCAAGGGAGCCTGTTGCTTTTCTCGTCAGCCTAGAGAGGGGTGGGCGACTTCTGTGGAGAATTGCAAGGAATTAGTTGTGGGGCCCAGACACCTCTTCCACGAACTTCCTGGTAAGATGTTGTTGCACCCTTTGTGTTTTGCTACCTGCGGTAGCTGGGTAAACCCTTGTTCCACCTCTCTGCAGTCCCTTTGTCTTTGTTGGCAGGAGTTGTGGTATTGCAGCTCTGCATTGTGGGCTCTTCGTGCCATCTATACCCCGTCAGAGCTAAGTGTCACAGCAGACCAAGCCTCCACTGGTTTGCTTGTCATCTCTCAACATACATATGAACCATAGCAACTGCATCAGGATTTTACCCTGTCTCATATGCCTGTCTTCGTTCAGCTGAGGCCTCTTTGGGCCTGTTTCCTATCCCACCTTGAATACAAGGCCAGTTTTTGGCCTCTGCTATGTCTGTGGATGTCTCAGTTCCCTTGAAGGTCTTTTCTGCAGATGTTTAACCTCAAATCTTTCTTTCTCACAATGAGTCCTTGCGCTTGTATCCTTGTGTTGGGCCATGCAAGCTCTTAGAGTTATTGAGGAGCTGAAGCTGAGCTACCAGGGTGAAGATCCTGGCTGGGCTTCTGCTGGGAGTTCCCATTTGTCCTGATTTCCAATTCAAAGAGACTGAAGGTGTCACTGAACCTTCGGGGGCCTGGAGAATGCTTCCTTTGATGATGTCTCTAAATGTCCTTCCGGGGGTTGGAAGCATCGCTTGGGCAGGGCGGGATTAATTAGTGTGGAGGTGCCTCCTGCAGTCCCCGTGCAACTTCCTCCTCCCAGTCGGAGGACAGGCCTGTTGGGCTTGTTTGCAGAGCAGTGCTGCAGCCACATGGTCACTCTGGAGATCAAGGCGGGAGGGGCCGCCAGGGCTCTTGGGCCCACTTCGAAATCAAGCTTTGCTGTAGCTTTGCTTTGATAAGTGCTGCTCCTGGGCAGGCCTGTGAGGTCGGGTGGCTGGTTCCTAAATGCCATTCCTTTTCCAGTCTTTGGACTAGATGAACAGGAGATCTGTCCGTTGTCATCTCCCACCCAGTGATGCCTGTAGGACTGAGCACAGGTCCAGCTGGAGCCAAGCATCTCCTGGGCAGGGGGGCTGTGGTTGTCCTGGTGTATGTCCAGTGGAGTGATTGCAAATGTGTTGATGAGGGGTTCTTGGGGAAAACAGTTGCCATCTTAGATGTCTGTTCAGCCTCTGCCTGAGTGACCGTGGGGGGAAAGCACAGCAAGCTGTGGGGTGCATGGGGAGGCTGTGGGGCAGCAGTGCTGAGCGTGGTTGAGGGAGGCTGTAGAGATTACAGCCTGAAAACAAAAGAGACTGTTCCTGTGCTTTCGCTCATGGGCACAATGTCACTGCTCCTGAGGAGAGTGGGTAGTGGCTTGACATGGGGTGACCTGCTCCCCAAGGAATCCTTGTAAAGCTCCCTTGATTTGTTAGGAGAGCAGAGGTGGCCTCTCCTGCTCGAATGCAGAGCTGTGTTATTGTTGTGTTAGCAGGACAGCTGGTTTGCGCTTCTTGCTTCTTAAAAAAGACCCCAGGTAAAGACAGCACTGCAAGAGAGCTCTCATTTAGACGGGGTGCAGGGACAGACAGGAAGACAGCAGCTCCTCCTCTGAGGAGGGTCTGACAGAGCTAAACCACCCACAAATCTGTGTTTCCCTTTTTACCCTGTGCTACAGTAGAAGGGAGCAGTGGAGAATACCCTGTCTGGGGGCTCGGGAGGGAAATTAAATGGGAGAGTGACGGTCTCTTTATACTTGGAGAGCCCTTCTCACCCTAGTGCACTGTGCAATTTGTACCCTATGTACTCCTCCTTCTCACACAGAGGGTAAAAATACAGCAAGGAAGACCCAAAGAATGCCCTGGCTTACAGAGACAGACAACTCAAATCCTCTAATCCTGTTTGATGTGTGCTGTTTGCCTGCGAAGCCCAAGGTCTCGCCGATACACGTGTGTACTCTTTGGTTGGGCCTGTAGCCCTTGGGGGGATTGTATCCCCACGGGAAGCACATGTGTTATGTCTGGGTTTAGTCTAACAGGCGAGTATTTCCCATCCAAAATCCCAACTCTGTTGGAGAATTGCCCTGTCCAATTTTCTTTTCTGGTGAAATGGCTGCAGAGCTCATCCCTGTGGCCCCAGCATTTGATCTTGCAGAAGGGAGGAGGATTTTGCTCTAGAGCTAGGAGATGCTCACATTTGGATAGTAACACATGAAGGTGCTTCCTTTTGCTATGCAGCATTATTAATCTATACAATCATTTGGAGACAAGACATCCCTGCCCTAAGGCGTGTGTACTAAAGGTCTTCAAAATGAGATCACATTTCTGGTGTGTAAATCCCTGAAGCTTGTGCTATTGGGTAGAAACATCTCCTGATGTTTTTTTGTTTGATTGGTTTTTGGTTTTGTTTTTTTCTTTTTTTGTGGTTCTGTGGGCTGTAGGAGATAGGGGCTGTTAAGGTCAGAGGAGTGACCTACCTAATCTGTGCACGTTTGCGGGGTTGTAATAAGTTTAACATTGAATTTCTGGGCTTTGCAGTATTGGAAAAAATGTTGCTGTTCTGTGAAGGTCTTTCCTCTCAATAATTGAACTAAATGAAGGAAAAGATCTTACTTTTTTTCATCTGCTCTAGCACCTTTTCAACTTTTTAATGTGAAATTGTCACTGCTCAATTGTCTTCTCAATTTTTGCACCTCCCCTAATAAAATTCCTTTTCATCCTGGCCATCGAGCTGTCTAACGTGCTTGGGGGGTCCCCTTCCCTCACCTCCCTTCTTGGTACTGACCCCCCCCAACTCCAGATTCAGCTTTTCTGATCACCGCCGCATTCCGTGATTGCTTCTCTCTGAGTATCCACTCCATTGCGAGCCCTTAGATAGACGTGTTGGGGGACGGGACTGCCAGAGACGAGCAGCGGTTGGTGCTGAGCTCCAGCCTGCATCCATGTCTGAGGTTCAAATCCTTCTGCCGCAGCCTTTGTCAATGCCTCTTGGATTTCTTCTTTCCCTGGGCTCGCGTTACTCCATCTGAGTTCTTTGCTGGGACCCCACTGTGGTTAGCGGGTCCCGCTCAGGAGAGACCAGAGCTGGCTGAAGCTGGAAACTCCCTTGTATCCGCAGCCTCGCCCGGGCTGGAGGCCACCGAGGGGAAACGGGGAGGCTGGGAGCGCAGCAGCTGCGCTGGTAATGGCTGCACAGCTCAGGGTTTCTGACACGGCGCAGCCGTCTCCGAGGCGTGGGTTTTATGGCCTCCTTTCTCTCCTGTGCACACTCTCTTGTTCCCCACCTTCCCTTCATTCCTAGGACATGACTCTGTGATATAAAATACCCTCTAATTTCCTGAGCTGGGCTGGGGCTCCCTGGAGAAGGCAGTGTCTGCCCGCCTGTCCCTCGCCTGCCTCTGCATCCTTGTTCCAGGCTGCTGGCTGCTCCCGCTGGCAGGGAGCAGGAGGGAAGCTGGGAGTGTGGCATCTTCCCAGGCCATGGGGAGAGGGTCTGCCGGCTCTTCCGGAGAAGCCGGCAGGAGGGCAGGGATGGAGCCAGGGTTGGAGCTGGGTTTCCTCTGCTTCCCTCCTTGCTGCCGGGGCTGCCCCTTCCCCTCCCCCAGCTGCATGGGAGCAGATGTGCTGCTTGTGTCAGCCCTGGCAGACCCCTCTGCACACCCCAGCCGGGCTCCTGCGGCAGCCAGAGCCTCGTCCCCTCCTCCTTCCCCCCGGCTTGGCCCCGTGTTGCTGGGGATGGCGGTTGAATCATCCGCCCACTCGGCCTGCCTCCCCTGTAACCCTCCCTCCCTCCTTCCTCCCTCCCGCAGGTCTCTTTGTTGGAAAATTCAAGGCAGATGAGTGCCGGGGAGCGCTGGGCCTGTGAGCCAGGCGCTGAGCCTGCAGCTTGGCTGCAGCACATCGGCTGGCCCCGGGGACAGGACAGGGGCTGGCGAGCACCCATTCTGCTGGGCGATTCTCCATGCAGAGCTGGAGGGGGCTGGACCCACGCTCGCGGGGGCAAGAGTTGGGCTGCCTCTCCATAGAAGGGGCTTTTCCTGGCCACCGTTCTCAGCCATGTTGTGCCCAGCCCCCAGCAGGACTTTAAACATGGGAAAATCTGAAACAGGGCTGCCCTGATGGACAGTAAACTAAAAGCAGTCCCTTTGAAATCAGCCTTGGGCAGATGTTTTCCCTGGGCTGTTGTGGCTCCTGCCAAAAGGAAAGGATTTTAGAGAACCGAGCGAGCCTGAGCTCCTTCTGGGTCTGCTCTTTTGGGACTCCTAGGTTCAGACCCCATCAGCTCCCCATGTAACTGCGGAGGAGAAACGTGGCACCGCTCACAGCTCCCCCAGAGGCTGCTTGGTTGGTGGCTTCTGACGTGAACCTGCGGTCTTGTTCGTGTGAGAAGTGTGACTTGAAGAGAGTGGTGAGAGGTGGGGGGAGGAAGGCTACAGCTCAGGGCTGAGGCTGGAGAGGAATGCGGGGCACTAATAGCTGGGACGGTGTGAGGGGTGACAGACGTGAGCAGGGCTGCAGAGATATTTCTGCTTGGCATGTGTCCGACTCCAGCACTATCAGTTTTTGCTCTGTAGAGTCTAAATATATAATCCACTGTGCTCTGGCATCTGGGTGATAAATAGTGATAAATAACATAGTGGCTGGGGAAGGAGGTAGAAAACTGCTCCGGTGTGGAGCTGACCCCTGGGATGTCTGGGGCAGCAGCGGGGTAATAGGAATGACGAGGGACCAGCTCTCAGGACAGAACGAGCTTGTTCTCCATCGGACATTGCAGTTGAGGGTGGGCGGGGGGTCTTGGGGGTTGGTTTCCTCTGTCCCCACTGAAAGTGGAATAGTTCACTTGCGCTCAGCGGTTGGTCACCTTGACCCAGCAAATATATCACCCTGTCCCTTCACCCACAGGCAGGGCTCTGTGTCCCTGAGCAGGCAGCACACAGCACTGAAAATTGGCTCTGCCTGAAGTTCTCTCTAGGAACTGGATGAAGTCCAGGCTGCTGGCGACAGTATGAATGGATGCTAGTGCAGCCAGGCCAGGGTGTGTGTGTGTGTGTGTGTGTGCTTGGAAGTGAGGAGACAACAATTTGCCTGCTTTGGAAAGGGTTGGCGTGGGCACTGAAGAGGATGGGTCCTGGGGAAGACGGCCTGTGTTTGATACTCATCCTGGGCTGCAGGGGCTTTGGGCAGAGGCTGGTACAGGGCATGCTGAAGAAGCAGGGTTTTAATCCATCCTCACTGCTCCTTTCCTGCTTTTTCCTGCTTTTCCATCTGTGCAAGAGGAATTAACGCACATCCTGGGAGTGGATTAGACTGCTCAAACCGTGACCTCCTCATCTGTGCGTTCTGGGGATGGGTAGCATTTGTCCAGTCCCTTTGCTGGCTCTCCAGTTTGGGCAGGGATCGTGAGTGCCAGCTGCCAGCAAAGACGTGGCAATGTGCCGCCTTTCATCCCGTGGGACAGCCATTTGCTGAGCGTGCGTGACACTGGAGCAACCAGTGCGGCTGGCAGGGTGGAGCGAGCCTGCTCGCCGGGTTTTGGTCTTCCAGCACTGTTCATTTGCCTTTTGCTGATGCCTTGCGAGTGTTGGCGAGCCTTGCTGTCCTATTTTCAGTGACGGTTTGGGCAGCTGTTGGCAGACCAGGGAGCGCAGCCGGGAGCCCAGAGTACCTGTTTCTCCGAGCCCCAGCGTGCTGCGACTCGATGGCAGTGCCTGGACTGTGTGGCAGTCTGGGGCAATGGGTCACAGCTCCACGTCCCACACTTGCATCCTCTTCGATTCTCCGTGAGTTGGGGACTGGCATGGGGACCCTTCAGAGCTGTTGATGGGATCCCACCTCTGCGTACTCTGTTAGTTACTTATAAGCTGCTACTTTTAATACATAATTTCCCTTGGTTTCACATTCGTTCTTTTGTTCTTTTTCTGTTGGATTCTTTTTCCCCCCAAACATAATTTATTCACTGTTTAGTTAATACATTATTTTTTTAGGCACAATATGTGTCAAGCTACCTTAGATATAGCTTGGGAGGGGAAATTAATGTCACAAACTACTTGTAAGATGTCTTTGCATTAAATAAGAATGCTTAAAATGTTGTCATTGAGTAGGAAAGAAAATGAGCTTGTTAAAGCCTATTTTGCCATTAAATTTGAGTTATCAAAGATGGTATTATTTGAATCTGGTGAACTTACAAGTTGTTTTGATTGCAGACTCACTGTGGAAAAGTTATTTAGGTGCCTGGTGATATTTAAAATAGAAAGGATATATTTTTCTCTCCAAAGAAAACTGATGTTTTTACTGTTGGGGAAAAAATTTATCAGTGCTCCCTCCACTGTGAAGACTGATAATAATGTAGCTGTTTGTGTAATGCGGGAACATGACATTGTGGCACAACTATAAAGCTTGAAGTGATGTTGAAATATTATGTACGTAATTAAAAAGCAACAGTAACGTTTGGGAGGCAGCGTGTTTAAAGTATTTCGCTTTCATCTATTAGAGATCTCTGGCATGGGCTGTGATTCTTTCAGATCATTATAAAGAGGTTAAATTATGTATTTCCTTAGAAATAAGAGAACTGGTGGAAATATGCATCTGAGCTTTTTTTCTTTGACTGATTAAAATGTGAATCGGGGGATAAAACAGCTGGATGCACAGGGGAGAGGCTGTTCTGCCCTTGTCTCTCCTCTGCAGCCTGCCAGTCAGGGCTGCGGGCATGGGAAGCTGTAGCCCGGCAGCAGGAGGGAGCTGCCCGTCCTCTCCCTGCCCCACCCTGAAGCCTGGCCCCGGGCTGCCTGTTGTTGGGTGCAAACACCCGCCTGGGAAAGTCTCCTTTTCCTCTGAAGTCCTGGACTGAGCTCTGACTGCCTCCTCTCCCCTCTGCAGGGTGGTGAAAGAAGAAATCTCGGATGACAATGCCAAGCTTCCCTGCTTCAACGGCCGGGTGGTGTCGTGGGTAAGCAAGCCCCTTGCTTCGGTATCTCGCTGCCTGTTTCTGCTCTCTCTGAAAACCACCATTTGGTTGCATAGTGCCAAGTAAGGCACAGGAACTGCTGCCTACTGTCGAAGTGCTGACTGCCAATGAAGCTGATGAGCTGGATTACCATGCCCCAGTCCCTCAGCTGGAGAGGGGCCTGCGTGGTGCTGGGTCCCCCATGCCAGGGAAGATGTGGGGTCCCTCTGTGGAGAGCTCGCGGTCACTGATGCCTGACAGGTGATGGTCCCAGCCTGTCCGCAGCGTAACCCGTGTGCCCCTACGGCAGGGTCAACTTTCCAAGGAAAGTCCTGCTCCGGTGACTGGCGCAAAGGGCTTAAGTGACTTTAGTGCTGGTGAAGCGGACTGGATTTGACTGCCCTGAAGACTAAAGGTACTGCCTGGGCAGCTGCAGGACAAGCTTCTCCCTCCGTGCCATGCCATGCACATGCTCTGTCCCCTGCCCGCATGCCTTCCTCCACCCCCAAGGGGACCCTCTTTTTTGGTGGGGGTGGGGGGAGAGGGTATTCAGTATCCATAGCCCATCGTCCCTTTTTCCCCTCTGCTGAGCTGCAGTTTGTGCTGATGGGGGTGTGTGGATCTATACCAGGAGCAGAACCAAGACCCAAGTGCCTTTTTTCCAGAGGCCACCAGATAGCCCCTAAACAGTGAAAATCCTCAGCAAATCAGGCTAGGTCAGACCTAATGCTGCTTCTATCCCTGCACCAAACAGCCAGGCCTTGGCTGGGGGGTCATGGGGGCGAGGGTGACAGGACTGGGCAGGCAGGCGCCCTGCTGCTAGACTGGCTCCTGCTGGGATGCTGGCCAGGGGAGCAGTGTGCAGGTTGGGGTCCTGCCCGCACCGGGAGGAGAGGGTGTGCTGGGCTCCAACACAAAGAGCCGGCAGGCCCAGCGGCCGGATGTCTGCTGTCCTCCCTCTAGCGGTTAGCTGGGCCCTTTGGAAAACAGCCTGTCCGGCTCTTGGCCACCATTCCTGCTGCTGCTGCATCTGCATCTGCCCTGAGACATCTCCCCACTCCTCCCTTTCCAGCTGCCTTTTGTTTCCACCTGCTTTATGGGGAGTCCCAGAGTCTCTGAACCCTTTCCATTGCTTTTTTTTTTTACGTGGCGTGCTTTTCCTTGTGGTCCATGCATCCACGCAGCTGCTGGCTTTCCTTGCAGGGGCCCTCTAGTTGCTCAGTGTGAGTGGCACGGGTCCGGTGTAGCTCCATCTGATGTGACCAGGGCAGTGTGCTGCTGCTCTGGCGTGCTGGCTCCTTGTGGGGCAGATGTGCCTGGAGTTAGCACCTCTACCAGGTCTTGTGCACGAAGGGTGACAGCAGTCTCAGAGACCTTTATGCACAGTTGATGATCCCTTTTTCTATCCCTGCTGAGAGTCTCCTTGTCCGTGGGTGGTTTGGGGGCTGCGGGGGGAGCACTTGCTTTGCTGCTTCTGCCAGACAGGCTGGGATGAGGCTGTTTTAGGAACTTGGTACTAATTTTAGCTAGAGGGAAAGATGGGGGCTTGGATCCAAGCGAATATTTCCTGACAGTGCAAGAGGCAGGAAGAGTGCAGGGTGGTTATCAAAACCTTCCCTGGAGGAAATCCCAGCCCCGAGAGTGTTGAAGGAAGGCAGCATCAGTCCCCCTGCTCGGGAACACCCCCTCTCCTTTCCTCCTCACTGCTGTTTGACAGCTGCTTGCGGCTAGTTCCCTCTGTCCAGATCTATTTGCCTGGTCTTGCCTTGAGATCTTCAAGTGTTATATGACTTTTCGCTAGGTGATGCTGGCCCCTTCCAGCATCTCTTCTCCTCTGTGCTCCCAGGCAGTAGCTGCCAGAGCAAGGATGTGGCCCTCAGGGAGTGGGATGTGTCCTGGGAAGACAAGTCACCAGGAAGGTGCCAGGAGCAGAGCTGGGCATGTGCCTGGGGCTCGCTAGAGGGAGGGAAGCTGAGCCAAGTGTGAGACAAGAGCCAGTTAGTTGCGAGAGCAGGAGCCGTTGGGCTTGTCCTGGGGCTTGTGGGACGGGCTCTGCAGCTTTTGGCACCCCAGGGTGCTCTCTGCCCTATCTGCTGCCTTGGCTGTGGCTCTTTTGGGGCTGCTCTGTCTTCCTTGCCTTTCTCTGTGCCTTTCTCTGCATTCCTTTCTCTGTTCCCAGTGTGTCCCTGGCAGCAGACCTCTCTCCCTCTGCCCTAATGTTGATCTGTGGGGTCCATTCTCTGCTTTATGATGGTTTCCCCAGTTCTCTGAGGTGGGCAGGGCACGGCCTTGTGTTTTGTTAGTGATGCTGGGAAGTGCTCAGGACCTGTGTAAACAGGCTGTGCCTCCAGCACCTGGGTTGGCATCTGCCCCTGCCTCCATGTTGCACATGTGGTCCCCTCACCAGCAGGCAGCAGAGTTGCCTCTGCATTTACGCTGGGCGCTACAGTTTAGGCAGCAGCTATCAGCTCCTTTCCAGCCCATGTTTCATGATCCTTCTGCCCTGACCCACAGTGGGCATCCCTCACTTCTGTTAGATCAGACCTCTCCTGTGATGGCTGATGGCTGGGCAGTTGGCTCAAGTACGCAGGCTGAGGCCTGACCTTGTCTCCTCACCTCCCTGGGCTGGCTACAGGCTGACCCACCGCCTGTTTTGTCTGGGGTGGATCAAGGTGCTGGGCCCTGCAGTCCCTCCCTGATACTGGGAGAGAGCCAACCCACCCTGTTTGCCCATGCCGTGCAGGGGACAGACTGGTGCAGACATGAAAAGCACATTTGAAAGTCCTTAGAGATGGAAATTGATCTTCCGTTGCTTGAGAGCTCTAGCCTGTCCCTGGGGACTTGCTCCCTTGCCAGGGGAGGGCTCCTTTCTGGGCCCTGTCACCTCTGCTTTGGGGGTCCCTGAATGTCTCTTGCAAGGAAGAGGCTTTCTGTTGCTTTCCTGGCTGGGCCTATTGGAATGAGCCCTGTTCAGTGCAGCTTGAAAGTGGGGACAGCACAAACCTGGATAGGGAGTAATGTTGGGGAAACCACTTTTCATTGAGTTTATTTGAGCTATCCTCTGTTTCATCCCACTGGCAAGCCCGTTCCCCCTGGGAGACGCTCCACCTCATTCCCTGAGCCCTGAAATTCGTGGTTTATCTTAGAGCCAGAGGCACAGATGTAGGTGTGCCTGAGCTGCCCCAAAGCATGGCTAGTATAAATAGTTCCTGAGGTTTGACCCTTTATTGAATTTATGCACTGGGGAAACTGCTGAGCTTCCCAGAGGTTGGCTAGAGGCTATGCCCAGGCCACTTAGCTGGGCACAGGCTGAAAGTTTGCAATGTACTTGTGGAAACCAGAAAAAAAAGTATGTTTTGGAGTCTATTTCAAAGCCAGCCTCAGCCCTGAGCTCTGTTACCCCCTGCTCCCATCATGGGCTGGGAAGGTGAAAGTCCTGCTGGTCCCACAGCTCAAAGGCAGAGGTGCAGAGCCTGGTAAAATCAAGAAAAGGAATGACTAGTAGCTGCCTCTTCCGATGTAAGAAGGACTAAGGGAACCCATTCCTTGCCACAGGACATGTGCCAAAGGTTACCTGAGCGTAAAAATTGTGCAGTGTGGGTGTGCAGATGATGTCAGAGTCTCCAAGCAGGGCTGTCAGCCACCCAGACTTCACCGCTGGGTCAGGAATTCCTGAGCCACAAATAGCCGGTGTCTGGGAAGGCGCTGAGGGGGAATGTTGCTACATGCTTGGCCTGTTCCATACCTGCTCCTGGGCATCTGCTGTTGTCCACTGTCAGAGATGAGATCCTGGGCCAGGCAGGCTTTTGGCCAGCTCGTTTGGCCACTCTTGTAAATGTTTTCCCAGTGCCTCAGCCATTTCATTCTCTGTCTCTCGTCCCTCCAGCTGGTGTCTGCGGAGGGTTCCCATTCAGATGCTGGCTCGGTCTGTGCCGATAACCAAACAGAGCTGCCACCCTCCATGGAGCGCACGGGAGGAATTGGAGACTCCAGGCCCCCCTCTTTCCAGTAAGTTACCTGGACACTGTCCTGGTTTCCGAGGGACCCACAGTGATTTTGCTGTAAATTCAGACCAGGGGCTGGGATGCTCCTACCCAAATTGGCAGGGATCACAGCCAGCCAGAGGGGAGGAGGATGGGGCTGGGGGCAGATCCAAAGTGGAGCTGCATTGTTCAACAAGCAAGGGCATGCTGAAAATAGCGCAGGAAAGTTGGCAAAGAGCTGGCACAGCTTCCCTCAGTCCCTTGCCCTGCATTCATAGATGTGCTGTGGTTGCACTGCCTCTGCTCCTGTCCCTCAGGAAGGAGACAGCTGATGGCTGGAGGCTTGTGCTGGCCAGCACAGAGGTAGAGGGAGCCTGCTTAAGTTGTTCCCTGTTGGACATATTTGTTCCTTTTTTCTCATCGCAGCCCTAACACTGGGGGGAGTCGGGAAAACTTGGACAATGAGACAGAGACAGACTCGGTGGTGTCGTCACAAAGGGAACGACCTCGTCGAAAAGATGGGCCTGAGCATGGTGAGTGTTGGTAACGTGGCAAGAGCTCTGCAGGGCATGGCTGGGGCATGGTGGGGGCATCGGCTCCAGACATGGGGCAGCTCTCTCTGCTTTGCAGAACCTTCCCAGCTTAGAAGGGCTGTTCAGTGATCTGAGGCCATAGCCTCATGTTGGAGGCAGGAGCTAACACCTGTGTTGCATCAGAGCTTGGTATTGAAACCTTTGGGGGCAAAGGACATATCTCCTGTAGAAGCCTCCAGAGCAGGAGACAGCAGTGCCTCCGTCCTTCTTAGTTGAAAAGCAGAGTGTGCTGTAGCCTTGCCACTCCATGCTGCTCCTTGCTCTGCCAAGGAACCAGCTGCAAGTCTTCCACGACTTTAGCAGCATTGTTCCTAGTGGCCTATCAACCTCTTCCCCATCCTGTAGTGATAGAAGAGGTATCCCACAGAAGATAGATCTAATCCCGGGGTGGACTTGGAGCTGGCCGGCACTGGATGGGATTGTCTGATGGCCAGTTTCATTCTGGGAAGGTTGCCGTGAGCCCTGCGGGAAGGAAAGGGGCTGTTTCCCTGTGGCTGTCTCAAGCACACTGAGTCTTGTCTTTTCGTAGCACCCAGGGTGAATGGGACAGTGAAGGGAGAGCGGCGCCGAGACCTGGGCGGGTACGAGAGCTCCTCCACACTCATGAGCAGTGAGCTGGAGACCACCAGCTTCTTCGATTCAGATGAAGATGACTCCACCAGCAGGTAGGAGAGCTTAGGTCCTGGAGGAACACTAACTTCCCCCTGCCTCCCAGCACAGAGATGCCTTTTCAGGGCACAGTAATCCTGGGCTCCAGGGTCCTTGCTCAGACCTGCCTCTGTCTCAAGTCTCACCCAGCAGCCCCCTCTGCTATTGTCTGTCCCCCATGTACATGTTCTGCCCCTGCAATCCTCTCTTCCCTGTGCCATTTCTGTGGCTCTCTCGCTGCCAAGGCACCACCCTGGCAGCAGAAGGGCTGACTCTCGCTTTTGCCTCTAGGTTTAGCAGTTCAACAGAGCAAAGCAGTGCTTCCCGTCTAATGAGGAGGCACAAGCGACGCCGACGGAAACAGAAGGCTCCACGCATTGAGCGGGTACCCAGGGGCCGGGTATCCTGGGGAGGGCAATGCAGGGCAAGGTGGGCTGCCTGGTGGATCTCTCCACTCAGTGCTCCAGGGCTGATCGGGGATTTAGCTGTGTTTGCTGTGGGCACAGCTGGGGACAGGTGGTGTCCAAGTGCTGAGACTTCATAAAGTGCTGTAAACCTTTCCCAAGCCAATGTAGCCTCCAGAGCTCAGACCACAGACCTCGTCCTGGCTGTGGAGAGGTCATAAGGATTGTGGCTGATTCCCTCTGGCTCTGCAAAGCTCCCACCGTAAGGCTGGAGTTGTGGGTGGTGGCTGTGGTGCCACAGGGAGTGGCAGGGAGCACAAGTGGAGGGAGCTGAGGCTGGGAATGTTGCTGAGGCGCAGGAGGACATCTCATGTTTCACTTATGTTGCAGTCATCGTCCTTCAGCAGCATCACAGACTCCACCATGTCCCTGAACATCATCACAGTCACGCTGAACATGGGTGAGTGGGAGGTGTGCATGGAGCCTGCAGTCCTTCCAGAGCGAGATTGGGTGGCAGGGAGGGAACTGGGGAGGAGGCAAAGAGAACACACACGGGGAAGAGTGAGGAGATGGATTCTGTAGGAAAGTGACTTGGCTTGAAGCACTGGTCTCTCAGGAGTTTCTCTGCATCCCAGGACATCTCTGGGACAGGGGTGCAAGCAACCATCTTTAGCACGTGGTTTGTCTGAGATTAGGGCTGCTTGTGCCTGCTGCTTTATGGTGTCTTACTTCTTTCTCTTTCCATCCCTGCAGAGAAATACAACTTCCTGGGCATTTCTATTGTGGGACAGAGCAATGAGCGTGGGGATGGAGGCATTTATATTGGCTCTATCATGAAGGGTGGCGCTGTGGCAGCTGATGGCAGGATTGAGCCAGGAGACATGCTCTTGCAGGTACTTCACACCCACAGACTTCCATCTTTGGGCCTGGGAAAGCAGTAAGAAAAGACCCAGAAGCCTCCCTGCGCACTTTGGCAGGCTAAACCCAGGAAGCTGCACTTGGAAGAGGGAAGCTGAGTCACTGCTGAGCTGAGCGGGGAGCTCAGCGTCTGGTCACATCTCTGGGACTCACCTCTTTACATTGTTTGCAGGTAAATGACATCAACTTTGAGAACATGAGCAACGATGATGCTGTGCGGGTGCTGAGGGAGATTGTGCACAAGCCGGGGTAAGTACTCAGGTTGTTCCTTGCCTCCATGGGCAGCTGTACAGTGTGTGCTTGGAGTGTGTGAATCGTGTCTTCCAGCCACCTCTGCCAGTGGCTCTGCAGCAGCTCAGAACTTATGTTTTTGGTGTTGCTTTGATTCCTGGGTTTTCATGCCCAAAGCAAGAATTGCAGCCAACAGAATGGTGGTGAATTGGGGTCTGTGTCCCTTTTTTGTGGGGATGCCGTGTCATTAGGGTTATCAGCAACCCTCAGCAGGGTCACATAATTTTGTCCATGCCAGTAAGGAAATCCATAGCTGGAGAGTGACAAGGGCACTTTACTGGCAGCTTCTCCCTGTCTCACAGGAGAGAGCCAGCATACAGCATCTGCCCATCACGCAGGGGTTTGTGCCACTGTGCTCTTGTTCTAACTCTCACCTTTTTTGTTGCAGGCCCATCACCCTGACGGTGGCCAAGTGCTGGGACCCCAGCCCCCGGGGCTGCTTCTCGTTACCCAGGAGTAAGTGGATAGCTGACCCACCCTTAACACTGGTGCCCAGCTCATGTGAGAGCCCTGCCTTAAGCACTTACTTGGTTGTTGTCTTGTTCCTCCCCTGTGTGTGTGACTCCATGTGGCACTGAATTGGGGTTTGATGGGGTTTCAGCTCTCCTGTTAGGAGGCTGCTATGTCCTATTCCCAGGCCAAAATGCCCATAAGCCCAGCCCTCCTTCCCACATCACGCTGGGGACGCGTTTCACTGGGGCAGGGGGGTCACTTGCTCGGGGCGCCAGAGGAAAGAGAAACCCCTCTTTGAGCCATAGGGGGATCTCTCCCTCTGCACCTCTCCTGCTGACCCTCCCTTTCTTCTTTCTCTCCCAGTTGCTCCCCAGCGGATCTGGGCTGGGCCAGACTCTCCATGCTCCGATCCGGGTGAGTCCCGGCAGATGCTGGGGATGGAATGGGCTGCGCTGAGTCCCTGTCCCTCCCCAGGGGTTGATTTGATGAGGGGATAATTTCTTATAGCTACTGACTGACTCTTTCTTCACTGCAGGTGAGCCCATCCGGCCCATAGACCCGGCAGCCTGGGTGTCTCACACAGCAGCGATGACTGGCACCTACCCAGCGTACGGTATGAGTCCATCCATGAGCACAATCACTTCCACCAGCTCCTCCATCACCAGCTCCATCCCAGAGACTGAACGTAAGTCCTTGTGCCTCCGTGCTCCACCCGCTGCACGGCTTCCTCGCCTTCACTGTGCTGTAAAGAGAGCAATACATCTGCTTGGGGACAGCTGGGATGGGCAAGGTCTGCCCTGCCAGGAGACTAAGAGGGAGGCAGCTCTCACCAGGCAGGCACTTGGATCAGTGGGAGTTCTGGCTGGGTGAATTAATACCACCTTTTTCAGCCTTCTGTGTAAGGAGAGTAGAAAAGCCTGGGTGCAATCCAGGAGCTGTTGCAGGTGCAGAAGAAAGGCTTAGAGCAGTCAGGGGTTACCAGCTGAGAGTGCAGGACCAGAGGGAGTCAGCTTGTCCCTGGAGCAATTGCCCTCCCAGACAGTAGATAGGGCAGGATGGAGGCAGCTGGGAGCAAAGAGCCTTGCAGTGGGGCAGGGTCCTGCTGAGCACAGGGCTCTTTTGGTTGCTTTCTGAAGGTTTTGGGTGATGCTAGTATACAGAGCCCTGAAGCAAGGGTCTAGAGAGCCGGGGCAAAAAGCCAGGAGTTTGTTGTAAGTTTGTGAGGAGCAGAGAGTTCCCTGGCTGGGCTGTGTGGGCTCAGTTGGCAGCTTTTGAATCTCAGCTGCTTGGGACTGGTTGGAAGGAAGGAGGCTCTAGCCTGGGTTTTGCACAAGGTGAAATGGCTGACATGGGAAGGATAACATTGGAAGGCTGAAAGGGGGGTTACACAGCATGCGTCCCAAGACTGTCTGCGATGTATTGTTCCCTGGCCCATTCCTCCTGTGTGTGATGCTTCCATGTAGCCCTGTTGTCTTTTCTGTCCCCTCTCATCTCTGCCTCCCTTCCCTTCGTCCACACCGCAGGCCTCGATGACTTTCACCTGTCCATCCACAGCGACATGGCCACCATTGTCAAAGCCATGGCCTCACCAGAGTCAGGCCTGGAGGTGCGTGACCGCATGTGGCTGAAGATCACCATCCCCAATGCCTTCATTGGTAAGAGACTGTGCTGCCTGCAGCAGGGGCAGGGAGTGGGGAATGGGTGGCCTGTCTTCCAAGCAGATGCCCAAGGGAGCATCTTTGTCACCATAAACTGTTGACCAGGCCAGAGTCACAAATTGAACCTTTGGCTGTGCAGTTCCTTTTCACCTTTTGGCCCACTTTGTCTTGGCTCCAGCGTGGCCCACTGCCTCAAGGGCCACTGTCTTCCTCTCTGTTGCTGTATTAACTCTGATGTTTGGTGGCAGGTTCGGATGTGGTGGATTGGCTCTATCACCATGTGGAGGGCTTTACAGACCGTCGTGAATCCCGCAAATATGCCAGCAATCTGCTGAAGGCTGGCTACATCCGACACACCGTGAACAAGATCACCTTCTCAGAGCAATGCTATTACATCTTCGGGGACCTCTGTGGAAGTATGGCACATGGTGTGGGTGGGAGGGAGAGGATGGAGGGGGGCTGAGGTCCTGCAGAGCCCTGCTAACACTGTGGGGACATGACTACCGCCATTGCCATCAGGCTGAGCCCCTTGTTCTAAAGATCCTGTTAGAGAGTGAGGAAGAATATCCTAGCTTCCTTGTCATGCTGCTGGGGTGGTGAAGTTGGAAGATGACACTGTCACCTCCTATGTGATGTTTTTTCTCCTGGGCAGCCATAGCAGTCTTAGTCTTTACTGACTTTGTCTCCAGGCTCTGAACTTCCAGTGCTGGCAAGGGGGTGATGCTCAGACAACTGGGTTCTGATCAAATAAGAGGGATGGGGAAGTAATTGGCAGGGTGAGCTGTAGCTCTGATGTGGTACTTTCCCACCAAGCTGGTCTCTGTATTAGATTGGCAGCTCTGACTCGCACAGCCTGGCTATTGTCCAGCCAAGAAGTACAAATGGCTGCATTGACTAGCAGGGAGAGTGCCAACTTCTTGCATCTCCTTGTGTATCCAGTCCTTGTCCATCAGCAAGGGTGGACAAGGAGCTGCTTCATGACACGTGGCTGTATTTCCATTTGGATTAACCCCTCTTCCCTGCTTTCTTGCAGACATGGCTAATCTTTCTCTTCACGATCACGATGGCTCCAGCGGTGCCTCCGATCAGGACACTTTGGCTCCACTCCCCCACCCAGGAGCCGCACCCTGGCCTATGGCTTTCCCGTATCAGTATCCACCGCCTCATCCATACAACCCCCACCCCGGCTTCCCTGACCCAGGCTACAGCTATGGAGGGGGAAGTGCAGGCAGCCAACACAGTGAAGGTAAGTGAAAAGGACTAAAATATGCCTGCAGGTGGGCAGATGCCCTGTTCAGTACAGGGAAGCAGCAGGAAAAGGCTGCTTAGGCAAGGCCCTATGTGTGGGGGGAGCCAGGGCAAAAGCCATCTCAGAAGTGTTGTGGGACTTGGAGTTGAAAGGAGGCTGAAAGTGTGGACTGTGCTGGTGGATGGCTGTGCTGCAGTGTGCTGTAGTCCTCTCTTGGCTAAAGGAGCATCCTTTCTTCCTGGTTTGTCTGAGCTGTCACCTAACCTTGCCTTGTGCGCTTTGCAGGGAGCCGGAGCAGCGGTTCCAATCGCAGCGGCAGCGAGAGGAGGAAGGAGAGAGAGAAGACTGGGGAGTCCAAGTCAGGCGGCAGTGGGAGTGAGTCGGACCACACCACGAGGAGCAGCATGCGGCGTGAGCGCGCGGCCAGCGAGCGCTCGGTGCCGGCCAGCCAGCACAGCCAGCGTAGCCAGCACTCTCTGGCTCACAGCATCCGCAGCCACCACAGCCAGCAGTCGTACGGGCCGCCCGGCCTCCCCCCTCTCTTCAGCCCCCCCATGTTGCTGATGCCTCCACTGCCTTCAGCCATGGGGCCCCCCGGGGCGCCACCGGGCCGTGACCTGGCCTCTGTGCCCCCCGAACTGACAGCCAGTAGACAGTCCTTCCGAATGGCCATGGGCAACCCCAGTGAGTTCTTTGTGGATGTAATGTGAAGCGCCCGTCCCCTGTCTGTCTGCTGCCTCTCCTTTCCCCCTCCATCCCCGTCGTTTGTCTCCTAGGACCAGCCCTGGCTTCACCCCTTGTTTTTTGGGTTTTGTTTTTTTTTTGGTTTTTTGGTTTTTGTTTTTGTTTTTTTTTTTTTGTCTTGATAACGAAAAGAAAAAAAGGGGAAAAAAATAATAAATGGAACTAAACCTTGATTCTAATCCCTCCTCGAGCAGGATGGACGGGCCTGGCAGGCCTGCTGGGTGCTGCCAGCCCATCCCGCCACCAGACTTGTGTATTGCTGATGGTAATTCCCTCCTGCCGTCCTCTCTAACCCCATTAATCCGCATCCATCCCAGCGCCCTGTGCTGCTTGCCCGTGTGTCACTGCTGCCTCGGTCCTTCCACCCTAAACATCTCTTCTTTCTTTTCACCCTTTTGTGTTTCTTCTATCAAGCAGCAAAGAATTACGGGGTGTTTGACTTTCTCTGAGCCTGCCGCCTGTGGGGGGGAGAGCTGGAGTGTCGCGTGGCCCGACAGGAGGACATGGAGCTCCAAGGGCGCTGGGCACGCGTGGAGCTGAAGATGGCTTCTTTCCTCCCCCTTGCGGAAGACACCCTGCCCTTCCTGCAGCCCTGAGAGGGGAGCAGGGACCAGCCTTATATATGCGTTTTAAATCCCATTGTAGTTGCCTTTTGGCTAATGCATGAATGTTCCAGGGCTTCAGTGCCTCCAGGGAGTGGAGAGATGCTGCCGCTTCCCTCTTGCCTCCCTCCTCTTGCCCACACATTGGGCCAGGTCCAAGCCTGGCACTGTCCCAGGGCGGGACCCTCCTTCTCCTTGCCTGGGCCGTGAGTCTCGGGACTGTACCTCTGCATTCAGCCTGGAGCAGTGGTGGGTGCCTGCACACAGTCTTGCGCGACTCGGGGCCCTGTGCCTGCCCTTGGGTCCTTGGGGGGGGGGAAGGGGGGCACGGGTTTAAGGGCAGAGTTCTGCTCCCTCCGTCCTGCTCTTTGCCCTCCTCTCTGCAACACGCTGCTGCCTGTCCCGTTTGTAGGGGCTGGCCCGTGCCTGGGGCTGGTGGTGGCAGCTGTGGCCTTCTCCCTCCTGCTGTCGCGCTGCTGCTCAGCAATGTGACATCTTGAAGGGCCTGGATGCAGTTAGAAGGGGAGGAAGGGGCACAACTGCTTCGCTTTCACACTTTGGGGAAATGTGGAGGTCTCCTGTATTTGCCCTATGAAGGGACCGAGGCTACCTCCCCCTCTGCCCAGTGCCACGAGCGCTGCCGGCCTGGCTGCCGGGAAGGATCAGGCTCTGGGATGGAGCTGGGATGGCCCCGCTCCCTCCAGGCTGTGAACGATGCTTGGCAGCAACACGAGCTCTCCAGCAAGGGAAGCTGTAGCCTGAACCGTGGCTTTTGGGCTTGGTGCTGGCAGATGTGTCAGGACAGTTGAGTCCGTTTGCTCCGGCGCTCCCTGCCCTTTTTCCTTCCTCTTCTGGGTACTCAGAGATGTGCCTCGGGCTGGGGGCAGCCCCCTTCCCTGTGCCCAGGGCCAAGCACGGTATGGTACAGACATGCTAGACCCTGCTCCTGTTGGTGCTGGCGCCGTGGCGCCCTCTCTTACTGCTGCGCCGTGGCTTTCTCTGCAAGCGTTGCCTCCTTTTGTCTTTCTTGTGTTTGCAGTTTTTATACGCTGGAGATGAAATGTATTTTGCTCCTCAGGGGACTGCGTTGCCCCTGCAACCTCTCTGCCAGCTCTCATGTGCCATCGGTTCATCTCCCCCCGACTCCCTAAAGCCTCTCCTTTCCCTGTGCCTGCCGGAGCCAGCCTGCCCAGCGCCCGCTCTCTGCCATCCTCCTGTCCCCCCGTCTTGGCACCAGCAGGCTGCCGCCTGTCCCCCCCGATCCCACCCAGCAGCCTCCCTGGCGGCTGCTCACGCCCGTGCCCTACCCTGCCTGCTGGGTTTTATAAGAACAAAACCAATCTCCTTGTTTTTATTTATAAACATAGTTTTATTGGACTCCTGCCTTGTGTTTGGGTTTGTTTTTTTTTTTTCAGCCTCTTTTTCTGACCTCCTGCCTTTTGCTCTGCAGCAAAACCCCAACCAGAGGAGAGCACCCCCGGCCCGTTTCCCAGCTGACTCTTCCCGGGGAGCCGAGGGCTGTCGCGGCCTGAGCCTGCGCCGGGC
>WAAD01032678.1:46425-77356 GCA_013389945.1 Fregata magnificens | reverse complement strand
CGCGGGGCGCGGCGCGGCCCTGACAGGCTGTGTGGGGGGGCCCTCCTGCGGGGTGAGGTACCTCGCCAGCTGCCCTTGAGGAGGGGGGCGGAGGTGCCCCCCAGAGCCGGGCTGCCCCTTGCGGAGCCGCGTGGGAGGCAAGCGGGGCTCCCCCGGTGGGGCTTTGCCTCAGCCCCCGGTGAAGAGGTGCTGAGCGACCACCGCCCCGCCGAAGCTGGCTCATCCACTCGCACGTTGCTTAGGGGTGAGGGGGTTTATTAATTGCTTGTGTTAATTAGCTATCTGTCTAGAATACCTGGGGCTGCAGCCCTGCGGTGCTGAACCGGGTGAGGGCGGGGGCAGAGTGAAGCTCTGTGTGTGGCACAGGACGCCTGGGGAAGGCCTGCACGGATGTGCTAGGTCAGCCTGAGTAAAGGTCTTGTAGTTGGATCGGGCAGGAACTTCCCCTAAGATTATTTGCGTGTACTACTGATACAAATGTGAATTAGCTGGGTCATGGCTTGCACCCTCTAGCCTCCTCCCTGGAAAACCTGCTGAGGCAGAATGTAGTGCTGCTGATGCTAAACTGTGCTTGCTCTGAGGCTTAAAATGGGCTGTTATTCAATGGCTCTTCTAGATGTGTTTCCATGTTCATTCTTCCCTGGGCTAGGTTTTTGGATTTAGTGAAGCTGCAGGAAACACAGCCTGTGTTTATCATCTGGTGCAGTTGACTTCTCTCCCCACTAGGAAATGTCTTGCTTTTGATCTAGTCTTTTCCCCATAAGCTGTGTGATTCCATGATCTGTTTTCTGCTTGCTTTAGTATGAGAAAGCTGCTATCAAGTTTTAGCCTGAGGCTGCCAAAATCTGAGCCTGGAACTTTCCCAGATATGTGAGTCTGGATGGCTTCTGCGGCTCGGAGGTCTAGGTATTACTGGTTTCTAACTGCATATGGGCTCATGTGGTGTCTTGTTGGGCAATGTTTGCTTGAATGCCGTCAGATCTGTAGCTACTACTTTTTCCTGTAGTAAAAGCTGTACTTGCCCTTGTGAGTTTTGCTTGGAGGGATAATCTCTAATCTGAAGAGGTGCTGCCAAATTGCCTGCTTCCATATTTTCCCTGTCAGAGGGGAGGCATCACTTCTCCTCTGTAGGAAGTGCCATGTTACTGACATCTAGTGACAAAGATACCTGGTGTTCTTTGGGCTACAAACTGGCCACGTTCCAGGGAGAGCATCTGAGATATCTTTGAAGGGTGTGATGGCCGGCTTCTTCCTTCTCCTGAGAAAGCACGATTCTGGCCTTTGAAGAGTTGAGTCTTGAGGCTGTGAAGGGTTACATTTTGAGTTCTTTGAAGCACAGATGAGTGGAAATGCACTCTGGTTTGATAGTATCTCTTTTTTTTTGATGGAATGGGAACAATCATGAAACAAAATGGGCTTTGTAAAGAAAATTCCTGTGACCCTAGTTAAACTTTTTCTTGTCTCATCCCTGCATCAAGACATGATAAAGCCAAGACTGTCTTTTGCAGCACAACATCTTGCACGGGTTTTCTAAGCTTATACTACTAAAGACCATTAGAGTATTTAAAGGCTGTTCTTGGGGTTAACTGGAGGATGGACACAAGTACAGCCTGGGGTGCCAAAATATAATTGGTCTGTATGGCAGAGTCAGCTTCTCTTCTTTAGTGAATGACCTACAGAGTCAAAAGTTACTAGCAAGCCATATATTATTTTGATCTCAGCAGGAGGTTGGCAGCTCAGCTAAAAGCTTGCAGGCTGAGGCACAGAATGTGAAATGCAGTTATCTGCTCTACAGTAATAATAGAGAGAGGAACACTGGCAAGTCAGGGCACCTACACCATTACTGGTCTGCAGAATATAAGCTCTTACTCAAACACTTAGTCTGTGTCTCTAACCTCTTCTGTTAGGAGATGAATAAAATGCAGGTCACTGTTCAGGTTTCTAGCTCAAGAGTGAAAAGTGAATAGAAGTTGCTTCAGACTGACTTTAAAACTGCCTTGGAAGAACTGGCAGAAACGGAAGCAGGCATTGGGGCTGTTCAGACAAGGTTGGACTCAAAATAAGGTGGAGAGGTGTGTTAAACGTTGTTCCTGTAATGTTATACCAGAGTAAGGGAGCTTCTTGTGTTTCCCTGTGTCAGTATTTCTCTCTTCTTACTCTTTAGACTGGCTGTGTGCAGTACAGCACGCAGAAGTAGACTGTAGGAGGAGAGCCTGGTAAGA
The DNA here is from genome assembly GCA_013389945.1 of Fregata magnificens. Taxonomy (NCBI): domain Eukaryota; kingdom Metazoa; phylum Chordata; class Aves; order Suliformes; family Fregatidae; genus Fregata; species Fregata magnificens. The sequence continues at coordinate 75,134 of WAAD01032678.1, read as the reverse complement.
GTTGAATGTGCTCCTCTTCCTGCCCACCAGTTCTAGGGATTTATGGGATTGGGTTTAAAATAGGAACAGTTTCTCTGAAACTGATGAGTTTATCTGAGTAGCTCTTTAGCTCAAGGTATGCCTCTTAATTAAATTATGCAGTCTGTCTTCCTCAGGATGAAGGGATTGCAGCTACTCTTGTTTAAAACCAAGTGCAGCCCATGGCCTCCTGGAAGGTAGCTAATGCAGCCCTCTAAGCAAAGCTTAGATGCTCGGATTAGCTGGTGGGGTGATGACATCGTTGTAAGCCTTAAGCCTTTTGGTTCGATAATGGCTAGCGCTAGCCTGAAAGGACTGGTTTTCTGAATAACTCCAGTTTGCCAGAGCAGCCTGACTAATCCCCCTCCTGCTTCAACTGTTGTCATTTGTCCAAGATCATACTGATTTCTGGAATGCAGAAATTGTTACAGTTGGTGATTTTACCCTCAGCCCTCTGGGTGAGAGCTCCAATACCTCTCCTGGTTTCTTTCTGGATGAGAAGTTTAGCAGCTAATGTACCTTGAACTGCTTAGTTAGATAAGCTCATTAATGCACAGAAGTCTTACTTACTGTTAAGTCAGAACCCAAACTTTCTTTTAATAGACTACTAAATGGGTTGGTTGCTTTACACCAGCTTATTAACTGACTTGTGATTGCTGTTTCCTAGATGTGCTGTGTAGATTACAGAAATAAGCATTCCTGTTTTCATTCAAACTAAGTGATGTCTTGTCCTTTGGGAAACTTCTAGCCTCGTAATGGGAGTGACAGAGCCCAGAGTAGCTGGGTCTTGGGCTCACTACTGATCATCTTGTGTTTGTTTGCACCCTGTACTTGATGGCACAGGAAACTTGATGAAGCTAACAACTTGTCTCACAGAGGGACTGTGGCTAAAATGGCTTTGCAGATGAGCAGGATTCCCCTCAGCTCTGCTGATCAAGTCCTCAGTGGCTTGCTCTGTCAGTGACCGAGTTGAAGGTAACTGGCAGACCATGTCATATGCTTATTTTCACCACCTGTAGTACTAGACTCTTTTCTGGAGATGTATCTCTGTAGTGAGAATAGTGCCCGCACAGCTGGCTTAATAAAATACAGCTGATCCCAAAGGTGTGTTCTAAAATGAATGGACAAATGCACTTGGCACTATCAGGATGCTACCAGTGCTCGCCAAATCCTGAGGCTGTTGGTGCTTGGGTGCTGATGTGAAACTGTAGTTATGTTGTTAGGGGCAGCGTGAGAACTCCTGTCCCTGTTGTCAGGCTGCTCCTGACATTTATTTATTATAATGATATTTATGATATAATTTATTATGATTTATTCTTGAGCTGCCATGTTACTGCTGCACCTCTGAAGAGACAACATAGAGCATTTGCTGAGCAGACCTGCCATGATAGCGGCCAGGCCTGGCTCAAGAGTTCAGCAGCTTCTGCCTGCACTGAACTTAGAGAAACTGGTGTGGAAGGATACAGACAACTGCATTTGCTCTTTCCTGGGGCAAAAATACCAATATACACCCAAAGTTTATGGTGGCTTCAGTACTGTTAGGCTAATGACATGTTTCTTCCAGGCAGTACCTCATTCTTCTAGAGCTAGAACAAGCATCTCTTGCCTGGATGTGAAGCTGCAGTTACTGCAGCCATGTTGCCTCGTACCACTGCAGAAAACTGACTTGACTTAATTCACTGTTTTTCCTAAGCAATGAATTTGAGCAGATCAGCTTTTTTTATTTTTTGTTTTCATTTGTGCAAATACAGTTACAAAAGGCGGACAACTGCATTCCGAAGTTTGTGGTGTAGGTTGAAGCTAGCACTGTTCCTGCTAGTGCAGGGAAGGATTAATGGTCTATGTGGTGTCACCTGAAAGACTTCAGGTTATGGGACAAATATTGGAGAAAATCACTTGTTTGAATGTCTGTATATCTGGGATTTAGGCTAGAATTCAGCTTTGTCTTTCATACCCTAGTAAACAGATGACTGTGGTACTAGAGTGGTGTCTTGTTACTGGTGTGATGTTATGGCCTCTCAAGTAGAGAGACCATGGGAGTCTAATGCACTGGACAAAGACTGGAGAATTGGTACTCTTTGCTGTGGTGTTTCTGGAAGAGTTGCTGCAGATACAAACAAACTGCCACAAAGGGAACAAACTATGCTTACGTCTGCATTGTTTAGTCCAAGGAAGCTCTGTGCTGTATGTTGTTCATTTTTTCTACAGCTATTCTAGGTCAGAATCCATGAAGAGGCAATGGAAGTGGAAGGCTGGGCTCTTACATGCTGCAGGAGGGAGCTGCTGAATCTCCACTTGCTAAATGCACGTTTAGTGCATCATCTCACTAGGTAGCTCCCAGTTCAGCCACTTGTTGCATCCCAGAGTATGTGAAGCTACTGACAGCCCAGCAACAGGATCCTGCTGCATGAGCCTGTGCTCCTGACTGCACCCATGCATTCCAAGTGTGTGGCACAATGTAGGTCTGAAAGGGCAAAGTCTGATGGCTTTTGGTGAACAACCTGTCTTTAGGTCAGACCTAATAAATAGAGCATTTTCCATCTATGATAGAATCAGTGGACAAAAGCAGGTTTTGAGATACTATGCTTTATTGTGTCTTTATCTTTCTGTGGACCCCCTTGGTTATGGTCTGCAGCTAACCTGCTGCAGACTGGCTTCTGGGGCTTCGTCTAATGTGTCGTGATGGTTTGAGAGAGGGATACTCCCTAATGCACATCCCCTGCACAGCATGAGCAGTGACACGATTTGAGATGAGTATGTTTGATTCTTTTAAGAAGGTGCATGTTACAGTGTCAGTCATAGTAGGTCCAGCTAATCCTGCTGCTTTTCAGTTATATAACTACTGAAATGCTTTCAAATCCACATCCCAGCATTTTCTTTTTATACGTGTTCTTTTTTTTGTAGCTGGCTGGCTTAATGTTGTAACTTTGCCACAGTTGCTATGAAGGTCTATCTTAATGCTCTCACTTTCACTTGAGTGGAAAGGCATTTCCATGTAGCCTTAACTCCTGTGGCTTTATAAGCATGTATAAGTATGTGGTCTGTCTACGATGCTCTTCGTGATCCTTTTCCTTTCTATTTATGGGTTGAAATAGGAGTATATGGGGATACGAGTACTTGCCAGCAGAGTAGGAAGTGTACTGGCCTTAGGTATTTGTAGGAGCAGCATTCAGATGTTAGATCTCCTACCCCAGTAGCTAGCTGCTTGAGGAATGCAGAGTGTGTTGGGAGAGGACTGTTGTTCCTAAATTAAGGTGATTAGTCACCAACCAGTGTGAATTCAACATACATGTGGATCTCCTCTGTACCTTAACTAGAATAAATCCATCCATGCTATAACTAGAAAACAGGGCTGTAGCTAGCAGTGTGGAGCGGGTCGCCATATGTTCAAGCTAGTGAAACGGAATGAGCGGAGCTGCAAAGCTCTGAAAATGTGGTTGATGGACCATTAGCCCAAAGGCTTCAGCTAGAGTCATCTTGGTTCCAGGCACTTAATGATAAACAGTTGAAGAAGCGATGGGCTTTGCTCTTAAACTGTGTCTTGCAATGAGCTATTAGCCTGAGGAAACTTAAAAACAGTGTAGGGCAAGCTCCCTAGAAAAGGCTGACTGTGGAGAGGAGCAGAATGAGTCATTGAAAGCTGATTGAGCAATGCTGTTACTGGGAAGCTTTCTGAGTCATGTCGCTTATGCGCAGCGAGCAGATGAACCCATCTCCTGTGGTGGATTTCTTACTCTGGGGCCTTCTGATTCCGGCAGCCATGAGTCACTGAATGTCAGTCTCAAATTACTTTGAGCCCTGTTCCCTGCAGTTCTTAACCATTGCAAGTGCTAGGATCTTTCATTTTCAAAGGTGATCTGAAAAGAAAACTGTTCATTATTTAAAACCATGTGGAAGATCACACCAAGTCTGAACTGTACCATGAAAAAACCTCGCTCTAGTTGCAGTGTAACCTTGAAATAGTTGAAACGAGTATCTGTGAAACTTGTACCGAAACACAAATGAGGATCAAAACAAAGCAGGCTTATTTTCACTGCAGCCACTTGAAGGAGAGCCATTGTCATCTTAAAGAGCCATTCTTCTTGCTAAGCTTTAAGCAACTTTCTTTTGCATGCTGCCCTTTGTATAGCTTTTCTCTCATCTGTTCATATATCTCTGGGCTAGTCATTCCACCTCTTGAGTTTCCAGCTGTGTGGACATGCTCCCATTCGCTAAGGGAAGTAACTCTGCGGCGGGGAGGGAGTGCGGTCACTGTGATCTTGTGTCTGGGAGGGATGTAATGGAAGGCTTGAGCAGAAGACTGGAATGTCAGTGTTCCCTGAACTTCCCTCGTGGGCAAACTTGGTGAAGGCTGGCTGAGAGAACGGCACTGCACCAGACCAAACTTGCTGTAAGCTGTGTTGATGCCGTTGTGCTGTCTATGCTTGTGACTCTTGGAACTCTTCAAGTTGCTGGACTGCAGAAGTTGAGCAAAGCAAGGAAGGTCTGCTTACAATTGTGTTAAATACCTTGTGCACTTGAGACCTCCTTCATCCCTGATGTCATTAGATGGGAGTGCAGCAAGAGGTTTATACTGCGTGTGTCCTTCAACTACTGCAGGGACTTGACGGATAGGTGGTGCGGTTAGGTTAATCATCCAAAACTGTTTCCTTGTATTCACTGTCCTTAGCCCATGTGACTTTGCTTGGTACCTGGAAACACTTTACCAATTGTCTGACACAAATTGACTTGGGAAAATTGCACTTAAATGTGAATTCACGTTTAATCTGTAGAGCTGTAGAATTGTAGGGTTTTTTCAGGCTTGAGGAGAATTATAACTGGTATGGAGGCAAGCTGCTACTACATGTGAAATAATGCTGGTGGATATCTCTCAGGTATATTTATGCTGGTAGGCTGCCATTATAAAACAAACTGGCAGAATGGTCCTGATCCTGTGGCTAAATATGTAGTAAATGAAACTACCACCTCAGGTGCTAACCCGGGGTTCACATAGCACAGACCCAGTCCCTTTCTGACTTTGAGCAAGTTGTTCAATATCAAGTTGCATTACCAGTGTAGCATGGCTAGTATGCATCAGCTGGTTGGTGGCAAATCTCTCTGCATGCTCCTATTTTGTAGCAAATGTGGATTTGCAGTAAGAGCAGTCCTGGTCAGTAGCCATGGTGGAGGGGTGTGTGTGTGTGTAGATACAAGGGTATTCAGAGTAGTAAGGGCAAAGTAGGTCAAAAATGGCATAGAGGCACAGTGATGGGACTATTAAATGGCACACTAAATTCAAGGTATAGAAATGTACAATGGTGCATATAGCAGGTAGATGGATTAGGGAGCAAAGGCAATTCTAGCTTCACCTGTAATGTGGTTAATCACCTTGAAGGCTGACTTCAGTGTGATCTTGGAGTTATGATAGATGATGAAATCATTAGCTTCTTGCTGAGTGGTGGTTTAAAAACATAAGTCAAATATCGAGAACCACTAGGAAAAACTCAAAGCAAGATGTGTATGATTGTCATATTGTCTATACCATGGTTTGCTTACATCTTGAATAACTTGTGCAGTTTTGTGCTCACTTCCAGAAGGAAAATGTTTAGAGGAAGGCACTGAGAAAGACCAAAGCATAAAGCAATTTACTTCTGAAGAGCAACTGAGTAAGGTGGGAACACTTCATTCTGGGAAAGGGGCAATGAAGGCAGTGGAGAAGATCTGCAAAATCCTGAGTGGCCTGGAGACAGAGTATGGGGGCTAGTTCTTAAATGCTTCTTCCTGCACTTGCACTGGAGGCCATTAAACAAAGCTGGTGGAAGGAAGAGAAAGCAGGCTTAAAACAAAAAGGAGAATGTTTTATACAGTGGTTACAAAACTGTAGACTCTCGTTTTTTGCCATGGGATGCTGCTGATGCAGAGATTCGAGAGGAAACTGGGCAAATACTTTAAAGAAATCCATTGAGAGTTCTAAAATAAACAAGCCATTGCAGGGGGATCTTCTGGGTAGTGTTTTCTTGACCTGTCCTTACTGTTATCTGACTATCCCTTTATTGCCAATGTTGGAGACAAGACACTGAGCTAACAGATCTGCAGTATGAACCAATGTGGCTCTTAAACGTGCCAATGAAGCTGGTTAGGTTAGGAGCTAACTGCGTGGAAAGTTTGAAGCCTGAACTCGGCTCCCAGTATATTTGTGTAAGGAAGAAGTCTAGCTTTTCTTTGACAAAGAATTTTTTAAAGATGAAAAACACATGAATCATGTTGTATCTACTCTCCATCTAACGTGTTTTTACTAACATATAAGATAAGCAGTTGACTCTGCCTAGTACTGTGATGCAATTAAAAATGCTGATATTTTGGCCTGTAACTTAAGTGAAGCTATTACAGAATATATTCTAACCTAACACATGAGAAAGCATAGCCTCATTATCTCAATCAACATTTAAAGTTTGTAGATCTTCCTAAGAGAAGGCTTTTAATTTCCAACGTGAAGCTTGATCAGCATTCTTCTACATGTTTTGTAGTAATGTAGTAAATATTCAAATCAAGGCTTTTTTCAGAAAGTGATTGGCTTGTCATGCTAGCAAGAGGCTTTGTCTTGTATATGCTGTGTGTCTGATCCTGTTGCTCATCAAAGCAGACATTTCCTTTATGCTAAAAATAGTGAAACAAATAACTTAAGCAGCATTAAAACCCAAGAGGGAGATTATTTTTTTTTTTTTTAAGAGTAGGATGTGCTTTCTAGGAATCTTCTAGAAAGGGTTTGTAGGATTCATATGATCCAGCTTTGACCAGTTGCGTAAGCTTCCAGGAAACTATTCTGTACAATGTAAGTCTTAAAGAGGATGCAGGAACTCTTCTTCACCTTTGGTAGAAATAGTCCATATGCGAGTGTGGAAGCCAGCACTGTAGCAGTCTGAAAAGACATCCTTGTCTCTTATCTGGAATGAGAAAATACTAATTAGGAAAGAATTTCCTAGAGCGGGCGACAAGTTGCTTTCATTATCATAATTTGTCACTTCATTGTCATTTTTTTCATCATTTGGCCTGTGTGAATGACCTTTCAAATATTTGCTGAATTACAGCTTCAGCATCTGCCAGACTTGTTGGGCAACTGTATTCAAACAGATGTTCTCCCTGTTTTGGGTTCTAGCCCTGCACGTTACCTTTTAGTGGCCTCCTGTATGCCTGTTAGGGCCGTGTGTGTTTTATGTAAGTAGTCATGAGTCTGTGGTACAGCCACTTCCTTAAATTTGAAAACCTGGTTTTGTTCTGTTGACCGATGGGATTGTCTCTGTCTTCTGGTGTGGGGATGCTGGCCGTGCTGCCAGCTGCACTGTGTAGCTGCTGTCCCCCTATGTGGGACAGTAAGCAGCTACAGAAGGCTTTTCCCACCCTGTAGCTACATGGGAATCTCAGACTGTGTGCTGCCTCTGTCTGAATAGGTTTGGTTACAGAGAGTTATCCTGGAAGTAAATTAAATACTTGTATCCTGAAGTTATAAAGTGTCACTAATGGGAATGGAAGAAAAACATATTTGAAAACCTTTTCTGTGCTAGATGGAGTCTTGGGCCACAAAAAGTGTTGATGATGGTGCCATGTGAAGCCACTGACAAGTGGCAGGAGGCAGCCTGTTAATAGCCAGAGATGTTCAACCAGCAGAATGTGGGAGTAAAAGCCTTCGGAAACTCACTACTGAGCTTTGGGAAAACTGCTTGTCTGTCTGTTTCTTGCTATTTTGACTTAACAACTGACTTCTTGATTCTTTTTTCTTTTTCCTTTTAATGAGCAGAAGCAGGCATCTGGTAGCTGAAGACCCATAGCAGAGAACTATGTGTAATGTTACTCTCTGAGGACTCATTAGGTGTAGCTAAAAAGGTTGGTGTAAAGGCTTATGAAATTTAAAGGGTTTTTTGTCTTTCTGAAATTAAAAGTAGTGGCTGCGCTATGAATCTTGTTTTAGCACAGAACTCATGTCTGCAGTAGTTCCTTCAAATAGGCAGCTGCTTTAGTTTCTTGAACATAACTTTCAGAGGATATGTTACTCTTAATACACCAGGCATCTACCCTGGAAGTTCTCTTGTCCCTCTCATGTGTGTATGGCTTTTGTAATCTTTTTTTTTCCCTGACCTTTGAGATGATCTGAGGCCAGGTCATTTTAACTTAATTTTTGCTGTGTTCCTGAACAAACACATATCTCTTCACTGTCAGCATCTGTCTCTAGGCTAGCCGCTCCCTATCCTTTCCACCCACCCCAGACAAGTGGGTGTAGGCTAACCCACCCTAACAGCAGTGTGGAGATGGTTGGTTATCTAATGCTCTGCAGTGCCAAAGCTGAGAAATACCTATGTGATCATTCCAAGACCTAGTCATGAGGCTAGCCCTGTCGTATTTGTAGTGCTCTTCTCTGGGCTGAGCCAGTCAAGCAGTTGCTGGAGCATGGGTATTACGACTTAAACCTAAGTGAATAGGCATGCACATGACTATGGGAATGGGATCTGGTAAAGTAGCTGTGTATTTAAAAAAAACAAAATCAAACTGTCTTTTGTCTCAGTATTGTCTGCCAGCTTTGTAGTTCTCTTCAAAACACTCTTCCTTTGAAGAAAAAGATGATTAGCAGTTTGAGGGTAACCTCTGAGGCACTAGCCCCCAATTAAAGTGGCTCATGGTTGAGATCTCCCACTCCAATGGCACCTTGTGGCCAGGCTGCTCTCAGTTTGGACTCTGAAGTGTTACTTAGTACTAGGGATCAGCAAAGGCTGTAATGTTGCCACATAAGAACTATTTTTTAAACAAGCACTCCAGATGCCTAAGATAAAGTAGCTTAGTTTAAGTAACTAGAATGGCCCCATTCCTCTGATCACCTTTTATGCTGTATCTGTACATCTTGAATGCAAGATGCTAGAAATTAGGTCTGAGGAGTCTTGCTGAAGACATTAATTCCAAGCTGTGAAAGCACTTAAAACATAACTATATATAGACTCCACATGTATTGTAGCAGTTCCCCATCACCCTTTGCTTTATTAAACCAGTGAGCTGCTTTTGGTCTCACAGCTGCACTGTTGCTGGTATGTGGATAAGAAATACTCTGAATGAGCTGTTGCCTGAAAAGCTTACCTGGCTAATGACAACTGCTAGCTCTCTGTATCTAGTTATTAATGCAGCCTGTACTACTAGGCAGCTATGATCCCAAGCAGATCTGTGTTGAACTTTGTCAAGATGCTGCTTAAATAATGCTTATCTGCAAACGTAATGGTTGGAAAGGTTGAATTACTGGACCAACTAGATCAATGGTTGCTGCTGTGTGATCATTGTCTCTTTAAGTTCAGCAGTCTTCCTAGGCTTTTGTAAAAGTGGTAATAAACCAAGGTGTACTTGCTGCTAAGAACCCCCAGAACAGTGATAGGCTTGGTGACATCTCAAACACTTGTGTGAACTGCATGCAAAAAGCCTAACTCAATTCAATCTGATTTGCATCTTGGTCACTGGGGAGATAGACACTTCATAGTAGAAATAAAGGGTCTTTGGCTTGTAGTTCCAGGCCTGTGGTTTTTTTTCTCACATTCAGGGGATAGGCCAGATACTAATAATACTTGAGGCTTGATCCATCCATGATGATGAATGGAATGAGAAGTAAGCCTGCACCTATTTCAGTGCTAATTTTAATCCTCAGTCCTGGCTACAAATTGCAGTCACATTCAGAGCCTCATGTGTTATAGGATGCATGGTAGCTGTATGTACTCACCTAGACCTAAGCTCTTGAGTTGCTTCAGACAAGCTCAGGAAGTCACACAGCTGGGCCTCTGTCAGGATTCCTGTGGTGGCTCCTTAGGTCTGGAACAAGGCTGTTAGTTCCTGGTGGGCTTCCTCATTGAGTCCTTGTTATTGTGTGCTCCAGAGGGGCAGTTCTGCAGCAAACATGAGGGAACGCTGATCTGGAGAGACTGGCATGTAGTGAGGGGCGTAGGTCTGTTGTGGTATATACAGTCAGAACTGTGCATTGGGAACACTTTTCCATATAAAATCCCAGCAGATCAAGAAGTATAATCTGTAACTGTAGCAATAAGGGTACTTCCCTCCTCTCCAGAGTAAAATGCTGTTTCTAACAGTCCTTTATAAGTAAGGAGCTCTGTATTCTCCTTTCCAGGATGTAAGCATGAGGCAGGCAGTCATTTCCAGCATCCGAGCCACTCCTGAGTCGCTAGCTGCCCTGTTGGGCCTCAGCCATGTGCTAGCCTGGCCAGATGTAACAAAATAAATTAGGTGAAGTGGCCCACACCTTCAGACTTCCAGTAATATCTCTGAGCACGCCCTCCACTTGTCCCTCCCTGCGGTCTGCTGGAGTTCATTACTCCTGTGGCATCAAGATGTGTGCTATCAGGTCTTCACCACCACAGGTATTGTAAGAATTGTCTTCTGGTTGAGGATGTGCATGACAAAAGGTGTCTGTGCCCTGGCTAGTAGCCAGCAGGTGTCAGTCTGTGCCTGCTGTACTACTTGTTGCCATGCGGTCTACTGATATATGCCCTCTCTTGCTTCAGGTCTTAAGCAACATGGGAAGAGAAGACTAAAGTTCCATCATGATCGGAGGCTTATTCATCTATAATCACAAAGGAGAGGTTTTAATCTCTCGAGTCTACCGGGATGACATTGGGTAAGTGCTTCTGTTGCATCCCTGGTCTTTGCATTTCTATCTCATTTCGGTGTGGACAGCAACCCAGAGCTGCTTTGTTCTGCATTAGCTGTGCATGCATGTAAGACTGCAACTCAACTTGCTGCTCTAGGCTTAGTTCAGGAAAAAAAAAGAGTTTGCTAAGCCCAGGTCACCTACAGATGGTAGTAAAGGCTGGCCTGCAGGCAAACCTGGGACTTTCTTTTGGATGGTAGAGATGTGGCTGTTACTCCAAATGCTTCAGCAACATGGTCTGCCACTGCGGGAGTCTACCAGCCTCACTGTAATTGTTAAAACTTTACAGGAGCAGTAATGTGGGAACTGTCTGCCATGCACTATAACCAGGGCTCTGAATTAGTTTCAAACACAGATGTCTAGCATCAAGTACAGGTATGCAGAAGACTGTCTGCGGTCTTGGAAAGCTATGTCTGCAAGCAGTCTCGTAGTAACTATGGCTGTGCACTTAAAGCTGGCATTCTGTTCCCCAAGTTTGTATGGCAGCCTTGTATGTGAAAAGCTTACATTCATTGGGTAATTAAAGTTGTGGGAAGCACTGAAAGCCTTCAGTAGATTGTAGGTGTCTCATTGCACTTCACACAAGTGTTATGATGCTCAGTTACACTGGATCTGTACAATCCTTAGGCTGCTAGTTCCCAGAAGGGACCTCACTAAAAATTTGGTGTCTAACAGGCAGTGAATAGTGCTATAAGGAACCCGATATCAAGTGATGCTGCTGCTTGGAATTGAAAACCTTAAGTGGCTTTCTTGCACAGCACTACTCTTCCTAGTGGGTTTCCCTTAGTGTTAGGCATTATGTAGAAGTTAGTAATTGAAGTTAACAGAGTCAAAACATAGCTAATGGAAGCGGGGCTGTGGTAGGTGTTAATTCAAAGTCCAATGAGAGAGATCCTTTTGGTCAGTTTAGGAAAAAATAGTTTGGACCAGGTCTCCACAGTGAATAGCGGTAGGATGTGCTGTGAAATAACTTGTTGCCATGAATTACAAAAAAATTGTCAAGCCAGTCTGCCTTTAGACTGCTCTAGTCTGAAGACTGTGTCCCTTCTGGTTATGGATTGTCTAGTGGAGGTTAAAAGTTGAGGTAGAACTAGTAGCTAGTCAAGGGTTCCGCTGTTTCATTGATGGAGTAGCAGTCAACACAGTGTCTGTAATAAGGCTTCCCCTAATGAGCTTTAAATCTTGCCTTGTTCTAAGTCAACTAAGGCAGAGTAAGGTTCTAAGGTTGACTCAGTTATTCCAGGACTTCCACACAGAGCTGAGCCAAGGAAGCATTGTATTTCTGAAGCAGAAAACTGCTGGCTACAAAGTTTTGCCTCTCCTCTGCTGTACTAACTCATTTCAGTCTTGAATACTTGTTAGCTGAAGCAGTTCATATGCCAGATCTGACTTTGTAAAGTTCCCCTAATGAATACGTATCACAATGACTGAGCCAAGCCAGTCTGGATTATAGATGAATTTTGAGAATATGTTGTGTGGGGGACTAGGGACACTGTTACTGCAGTTTCTGGCAAAATTTTTTTTTTGTGGCTTGCAAACCTAAAGCACTTAAAGATAGGATTGTGCTTGAACTGATGTTTATTCAAGAAGGCCTTTTAATTTAAAGGGCATTCTAGCTGTGGAGATATAAACTGGGGAGTGAAGTAGTTATTTTTAATGTAGTGATCTTCTGTAGCTTTTTCTCTTGGCTCATTCCTCTTGTAGAGTGACTGACGGGTGTTCAGTATGTGAAAAAGTACTTCCTGCCAGCTGGCCAGGCAAAACTAGAAAATGGGATTTCCTGCCTGATGCTATCTTAACTTTTTAATTTGGCAAAAGGTGCCAAAAAGATTCAAGTGTTTTCTCTGGGACTTCAGGAGTCAGCGTTCCCATGAGTTCCATTCAGTTCCTGTGAAAGTGTCAGTCTTGTGACTTAGGTGGAGCTGGTGCTGGCTGTTAACCAAGCTTGCTCCCCAAGGTGTTGGATTCCTTCTGAAACAGGCCTTCAAACCTGGGTTGGAATTTTTTAGATGTGTAACCTTATAAAACAAGTTGTCTTAAAATGGCTATGTTTCATCTTGTGATGTAATCAAGTAACTGAGAATCTTCAGCTCTATAGCAAGCAAGTGGAGTTCGATATCTGCCACTTCCTATTCTGAACACTAGCATCAATACCAGGTCTACTTAAAAGCTTTTAGTATCCTAACCTTCAGAGGGGGGTAGAGAAAGGAATAGCCATGATACCGAGGCTTGTACTCAACTCTGTAGGAGTTCTGTCTCTAACCAAACAACCAGGTGATAGATTTATAGAACACTATACAGTTTTTAATACCTAAATGATAGGTGTGAAGTGCTGAGGGCTGAGCCCATCTAGCTTGTTGGGAGATAGGCCGAATGGGAAATCGGCATAGCTGCTGCCTCTCTTCATGTGGGCTCTGAGCGATTGACCCTTAAGACTCCTTGGTCTTGGCACTTGCCTTTGGCATTCTGAAGCCTCAACCTTTGTCTTGGGAGGGATTAAAGGTTATCTGTGGTTATGAGAACCCCTCCCCTTGCATAGTTTAAGGGTCTAAATAAGCAGATACTAGCTCAAATGTTAACGAGAAAAGTGATGGTCAATGAAGAAACCCTTCCCTTGACTTTGTTAAAGGCAGAAGTACCACAAAATTTGGACTTTCTTTGCTTGCAACTTAGAATGGCTTTAGTGCATGTAGTGCATCTGTCCATACAGCAGCTAGCTGCATGCATAAGCAGCCTCTTAAAAGGAGGAAAAAAAAAAGGGCAGCAAAGCACTATGCATTTAATTCAGGATACCATAGAGGGCTCTACTGTGATCTTCAAGTGCCTTGTTCTTCAGTGACACAGTCGTTGGGAGAACCTACCTGCATTTAAGAATGTAGCTATTCAATAAAAATAAGCTATTTGAAACTGAGCAGCTTACATGACAAACTGCATGCACTTTAAGCATAATAGGCATTTGGTTTCTGAGCTTCTAATACATCACTTCGGCTTCATGGCTCTTGATCCTTAAGGAAAAAGTGCAAGCTGGATAGAGCAGTGTCTGAATCTGCAGGATGTGCAATATCTCTCCAGATGTGCTCCAGCTCTATCAAACTTGCTGTATTTCCTGTTGGCTGGACCAAGCCAGAAAGCATCAACCCAAACACCTTCAAATGAGTACTGTCATAGAAATGCCCACTCAGACTTGCAGCCCTTTTCTGAGGCAGACTGGGAAGAAGACACTTGATACTCTGCGGTCCCCAGGCGATGCCTCAGATTGAGGCTTTGGGGTTTTTCCCTTCCAAGGCCTGCTACACATATTAGCAGAGCAGACTGGGTATCACTGATGTGATACGGATGCAGCTTATCCGGACTAAATGCCCGGTTAGCCCTAAAATTCAGCCAAACACAAGTCTGTCCACGGTGGCAGCCTGACCACGGCATGTCAGCGTTGTGCCTTGCAAGGGCTTCATTGCTGCCACAGCTTGTTACTGTCCATCCAATACCACCTTGACCTTTTGTGCCCAGGAGCAGGGGGAGGGGGTGCTGTTTGGTCTCTCCTTATCTCTTTGGATTCATTGTGCCTTGTGTGTGTTTCTAACCCTTTCTCTTGTTGCTGTCACTCCTCCTTTCTCCGCTGGCGCCATTTCTGTCCATCCCATCTCATTGGCTGCTGTAGCAATAGGTAAGAGACGCGTGGTAGGCCATGACTGGCACTGCACAGTGGGCAATTGGTGTGCTAGAAAAGCTTCACTGACCTGAGGCTTCTCCTCTAGTGTGCACCAGTCTGGTTGCTGGTTCTGGTACTAGTTCTAGCGGGTTAGAACTTGAGGCTGGGGGGGCTAACACTCCAGAACAAGCTGAACTTTCCTTGCAAGGCTCACTGGAGGGGAGGAATGGGGCTTTTAGATATTATTATTTTATAGTAGATTAAATTACTTTCTTATGGAAAAACTAAGGTAGAAATGAAATACTAATTTAACTCAAACTTGCAAACCTTCTGGGGCAATAAAACCTGAGAAGTATTTGAAGGTCAGAATTTTGCTTATGGGGGAGCATGTTTACTGATGAAGCTTCTACATATATACCCAGACCTTCAAGGAGCAAACACCTGCTGTGGCAGCATATGTTCCTTTGAATATCCTTTGTTTTCAAACTTAGAAGTGTCTGCTGGATTGCTGAAAACCCTCAATGCTTAAAAGCATTTTTATGCCTGTATCCTTGCTTGTGAGGATATTATTACTGTCTGCTCTCAAACATGGTTCTGCATAATCAGTACCATGGCCTTGATGCTGCAGTCAGAAGACCCACTGTTCTACATAGTCTCTAAGAATATGAGTAATAAAGCACAACTAGATGAGTCTTGGCTTGGTGTGTAGAATATTGCTTTAAGTCTTGGTCTTGTCATATAAAGCACTCAGGCTTCCTTCCTGTGTTCTTAGGATTGGTGGACTTTAAATTAATTTGGGGAGTTTATCCTGACTTGTAGCTGTGGGATAAGGAAAATAGTGTGGAAGAGCTGGCATCCAGAATGCCATTTGGACATCCCTGTTTACCCAGGAGGGATTTGTTCCCTGTCACTAGTGTATAGACAGTTTGGATTAAAGATGGCAGCAGCTAGGGGAAGCTTGCACAGCACCTTTTTGGCACTGTGCACAACATCTTTACCATAAATCGTACTGGATCATGCAGGGCATGTAATGCAGTGCTACTAGCACATTGCACTGTGGGGACCCTAAGTCCATGTGCAAGAGACCTGTTCTGAAACCTAGCAGGCTTGAGAGGACATGTGTAACTGGAAAGCAAAAAATGTTCCTAATCCTGCTTGCTGCTTTGAGCCTGCCCTCCATGGTGCCTGGGGTATGCAGTTGAGGTGAATCTGAGAACTAAAGCTCTCTTTCATGGTACACCTGGGCACTGACTTCTGTCAGGTGACCCAGGTAGGTTTTGCTGTTTTTTCCTCAGTGGTATGTCTGGGAGGAACTGCCATCGACAAATATCATGGGAGACTACAGCTTGCTTTGGGGCAAGAGTATGAAGGCTGGGCATGCAGAGTAGACAGTAACTAGGTATTTTGTCAAAATTGGGCTCTTTGAGGCATAAGCTGCTACTGCGTTTGTTCCCAGCTATGACAATCGGGAGTGCTAGCAAAATTAATTGAAGGGAAGGCTCTTTTGCCATCTGACTCGAGATGGAGGTTAGCTTCTTCTGACTACAGTTGCACTGTAGTCCAAAGCTCCTTAGAGACCAGTAGCGCTCTGTCTCTCCTTTAGTATGTGCAGAATTTAATGTTTAAGTCTGCTCAGAGCCTTCACTTGTCCCTCTTAGAGACATCCCCAGGCACCCTTCCTAAGTGAGCTTGGTGTATGTAGTTCAGTGTCTGACTGTAATCGCATAAGCAGAACTGTGTAGCCAGCTTGTTTTCATGTACGCTGTGCTAACTTATCTTTGATGATGATTTCGTAGGCGGAATGCTGTCGACGCCTTCCGCGTCAATGTCATCCACGCACGGCAGCAGGTACGCTCGCCTGTCACCAACATCGCCCGCACAAGTTTCTTCCATGTCAAGCGTTCCAACATCTGGCTGGCTGCTGTCACCAAGCAGAATGTCAACGCTGCCATGGTATTCGAGTTTCTTTACAAGATGTGTGACGTGATGACTGCCTACTTCGGGAAGATCAGTGAGGAGAACATAAAGAACAACTTTGTGCTGATCTATGAACTACTGGATGGTGAGATGTTTCCCTTATCTGCTATGCAATATTGCACTTGGTCATTCTAAAATCCTTCGCTTAGTTTGATGTAGTAATAATCCTTGAAGTATTTTTAACATGTGTGACTGAGTTTAAAATTTGTTCTCCTTTCTAATGCCACCTGTACTGTAAGTGTAGATAACATCTCAAGCCCATAGCCTTGTGTTGATTGTGGCTCACTTAGCTGAAGTGTTGGGAGCTGTGCACTTGTATAAATGAGGCACCTGGACTCACTTCAGCTTCTGAGTGGATCCTGTGCAGATGTAAGGTTATCATTATGCTGAGGTATATAAAGAGGGCTATGATTAGCACCTCTAAGGCCGGACATCCCAGCTAGTGCCCAGGTGGCTCTAACACTCTATGGTAGCAGTTACCCCAGGCTGCAGTTGGTTGCCACTCTTGGGTTGCCTCTTGGGGGCAGTTCTGAGACAGAAGGAAATCAATAAAACCCAACCTGCTTTGTCCCAGCCCTACCTCCTCCAGTGATACAGCTCCAAATTTCACCATAGAAATACAGTGTCCCTTCAGCTGCTCGTGATATCAGACTGCCTGTGGAGATTGCCCTTGAGCTGTCCCTGTTTCGCGTAACATGAGCACTTTGTATTAGTTAATCTTCAGTTTGTTTTCCAGACAAGGCACCACACGTGTGTCCTGGGATTCTTAGCCAAGGGTCACAGGGACTGATGGGTTCTCTGTTCCTTCTGGGCAGATCAAGAGACTGCTGTTTATCTGCTTTGATCAGTCACTGCTGTCTCTTAGTAGGCACAGTGAGATCAAAACCTGCCAGTGTGGTGTTACTCAGTATTCATGTTGTGGTCTTCTCTCCCCTCTAGATCTCTTGTGGGTTGTTCCCTTTCTCTTTGAGGGGAGTGGGTGTTAAGTGCACTAGCTGTCTGTAGTTAACATCTGTTTCTCTCCCACACTGATCATCCTGCCGTGCCACTACTCTGCAGTTATTTTTTTTAGGTTTTGATTTTTATTACATCTTCATATGAAAATCAAGACCTAAAGAAAATGCTGCAAAGGTAGATTGTTCTGCTGTTGAATAAACCCTCTTTATTGTTCCTTGGATGTTTTTGGAAAAACTACTCAGTGTGCCCTGTGCACATGGCTAGTCTAGTTGGTATTTAGTCCTGAAGTACAGTTGTAGTTAAAAACCAGCAAATTCATCAGTTGGATAGCTTTCCATCACCCCTCCTCTCCAAAATATTGCACAAGGAAGTCAATTTAGCAAGGCTGGTTCTTTCCTCTTGGTAAGGAATGCTCCAGCAACTTCTCCAGAAATTTAATGTGTATGCAGTGTCTGTGTACTAATTGGCGCTCTCCTTATAGGAAAGGTTAGCATGGTTGCCATGTTTATACCTTGCAGCCCTGAACTAACCACCTTTTACCCTTCTGTAGAAATCCTGGACTTTGGCTATCCTCAGAACTCTGAAACAGGGGCCCTGAAGACCTTCATCACTCAGCAAGGCATCAAGAGTCAGGTAACCAGAGGAATTTGGGGTACAGCACTGCTCTGCTGATTAATTTTCTGTAAGCCCATTCAAGAAAGTACGATCTTAATTACCAACTAACCATTTGACCTGTGCTGAGTGGAGGTGTCTGAGTAGCTTGAGAACACCCTGGCAGGGATGTAGCTCAGTGGCATCTTGTTCCAGGTGTCTCTGCGCTTGTGTGACCTCATGTTCCCTGGCGCATACTAAGATGCGGGAGGAAGGGCCCTGAACGAGGATAATGCCAGTCCCTTGCATGTAAATGATCACTGGCTTCAGGCTCTGCTCTGTGTCAGCTGCTGACAGAGGATAAACAAATCTACCTGCTGAACCAGAAATAGCTCTTCTGTGTGTGGATGTTGCTGAGCAGGTCTGTTCTGCACCAGCCGTTAGTGCTTTGAGCTGTCAGGATTTCATGCCTGCCTTGTTAACAAAGTATTCTTAGGTCTTGTAGATCTTGCTGTCAGGAAGCTGATGTTACTCTGTTGCTGCCTGTAACATCTCTGCAGACCAGCATCAGTACAGTCTGAGCTTTCTCATGTTAGAGATGAGAATCTCTACTGTGCATTTGGCACAGTATTAACTCTTGCAACAAAGTTTACATGGGGGTGTAGAAGATAAAGGGCACTTGGGGAAAAAGAACCTGAAATTGGACTGTTCTTGGGAATGTGTTTTAAAGTAGCTCTAATCCTGCTCCAGGCTACAGTCCTCAAAACTAGGCTTCCCATCTTGGACAACTCATGCTCAACCTCTGAAACCAAAGGGCTGTTGCAGTCACTGTTTCTCGTGTCCCCAAGGAGTATTGCTCACCTTGTCCATCTGACACAGCTATGCAGCTCATAATGAGGACTTAGCCTAAAACTCAGTCCTCTCTGCTGTGTAGCAGGTGAGTCAGGAGAAAAGCTGGGAGTCAGTTTGTAATGAAGCTGTCTGCAGCAGAGATCTGGGTGAGACTTCAGCCCCAAGGTACAAACAGAAGCAAAGTGCTAAACAAGAGCCTGCCTGGTGACTTCTTGTTAAGGATAAGCAGAGATCAAAGTCTCTGGAGGCTCTGTTTCAACTCCGTTCATCAGCACTGACTTCCTAAGAATTCCTTTTTAAACTTTTAATCTACTAGTAGCAAGACTAGCTGTATCTCAAGAAGGAGGTGAGAGAGAAGCTGCCCCTGAGCAACGTATTTCCTGCTAGAACAGCAAATGATGTTTTGCAAGAGGGCATGCATATATCAGTAGCCAGATGTGAGTGCATCCGGTCTCAGTCCCCCATCCTGAGCCCTAGTGTAAATCACTCTGGCCTTCTGCAGTCTGACATTTTGGGCAGTCAGCACTCAAGACAGCTGAGTCAGCTCCTGTTCCTAGGAAAACTCAAAACTGACCACCACCCTCACTTCCTTCCCTAGCTCTTTTTTTTTTTTGCTTTTGTCTGTTTTAACAAGCTTTTGTGCTGTTTGTATGCAAACCACTGTCACAGCATCTTGCTTCGTTCAACAGTAGGTTTAGTCCTTCCCTTACAAAGAGGAGTTTGGACTTCAGCTTTACCTAAGTAAGCAGTTATTCTGCTCTGTGGTGGAAGTCTGTGCAGCCTGGCTCAAAAAGCAGAAATAATCCTTTCCAGGCACAGCATGGCAGGGGCAACAATTGAAACAGCACTTGCCATATTTCCTTGTCTTCTCTCTACTCTGGTACATCTAGCCTCCTCCTTCACTTACAGCCAGCACATTGGGCCAAAATCTGGGACTGAGTGGTCTGTCATCTGTGTTCCCTTATCCCTGCTTAGTTCGTGATGGTGCTTGTGTCCTGCTGAATTTAAGGAGCAAAATCCACAGTTATGGCAGACTTTCCAAACTAAACTTTCTGACTTTCTTCTCAATGAAAGATTTGAGGCACACTGAGCTGTTGCCCTCTGAATGCCCACCCTGTATGGCTACAGTGGTCTTTCCAGGGCTGGTGATATTGGAATATAAGATCTGCTTTATTTTTTTTGAAAGTGGGTCCGATATTGCTGCATTGCTTGCCAAGGGAAGTACCCCTGTGCTCTGGGAATGGGGTGGTGTAGTGCACAGATTTTAAAAGGTGCTGGTGTGCAACATGGTTTCACTTCTTCTAGTCCCTACCCATGAAGTAGCCCTCTACTCAAATAGCAGGACTGCAGGCCATGCTGATGTCCTGTATCAGAACTGATGCAGGCATTGGCTCAGATATTTTCCTCCAGCAAGGCTAAACCTGCTCTTACACCTCGAGGTGGAGCTGTGCTCAGTGTCCTTAGTTCTCACTCTTCAGATCCTGTCTGCATCTGTCCAGAATTCATTAACTAGCTTAATGTTGTAACTTTCTTCCCCTCCAAGTGCTTTCTGGGAGTATGAGTTGGTCAACTCTTTAGTTACAGTGTTACCCTAAACCTTAGACATGCTGTAGTGCTAAAATGCTAGTAGTACTTCTTAAAAGTGAGGAGGGGGCTGCCACCAGCTGCCAGAGCCCAGGAAACCTGCTGGTAGCTGTGCCTTTAACCTAGTCAGCATGCTGGCCACTGAGTACAGCAAGTTGGATATTCTTGTCCCATTTTAGCTGACTTGTTCACTTGGGGAAGGTCCCAGTCCTGAGAAACTTCAGACCAGGTGCCTTCAGTCCCTCCCTTAGGGAACACTTATGCTGCTGGGTGATCTCAGCTTCAGTGCTCCCCAGGCATCTGCTTCCAGATCCATCCAGTCACTTTCTGTAGTGTGACCAGCAGAGGTTCACAGTAGTGATGCTGTTGCAGGAGATGGGAATGTCAAAGGGAACTTCCCTTTGGAAGCCAGAGAACTGGGTATTATGTCTATGTGTGCCTCTCATTCCTCTTAAGCCTGAACAAACCATTGAACTAGGCAGATAAGGAGACTTTTTTTTGTGGGACAGACAAGGGAGGTACTTTGTACTGCATTGAGCACTTACCTAGGCAGTTCCCAGGGGAGTGTAAAACTCTGCCTCTTAAATGTTACAGTAATGGCTCTGCTTGCTCAAGAAGTGACCAAGTCTGGCAAGAGCATGTGTGAAACTAAGCCACTGCTGGTTTAAAGCTGAGATCATGTACTGCCACCCTGTGGGCCCAATGAAAGGCTGCTGGGGCAGGACCCAATTCTGTGTTCTGCAGTCGTTCTGGTGGAAGAGGCAGAATTAACAAGGATGTAACTTTATACAGGACCCAGACTTAAGATGCCTGCAGTCCTGGGTGCCTCCTACTTCTCATAGTCTGGGCATCTGTGCCATGGTAAACATCCAGGGCTTGCTTTAGGAACGGCAACGTGAGGAGTCTGCTCTGCGTAGGAACGTTACTGGGAGTGGTGTTTGGCCTGTCAGTCACTCCCTCCGCTCTACCTTGTATTTGCGTGGTGCATAATGGGCCAAGTCTGAAAAGCTATTTCATTGCTAGGAGTGGTGGGTTTCCTGTGGGGAGCTAAAGGTCAAAGACCCTTATCTTGTTTGTGCTAATTAGCTACCTAATTAATGATGAGCTGGCCTGCTTTGTTCCTGTCCTGAGGTAGCCTTAAGCCTAACCTGCCTCTTTCTCCTTTCCTCCCTTTTCTTGCTATTGACCTGCTTGCCTGTTAACCCTGTGTGCACCACACTTGCTGCTATACATCTACTTCTTGACTTTCTGCGTGTGACTGGACCACCTGTAGCATCAGGTAGGAAACCTCCCTGTGCCTCTCAACACAATCCTTAGTGCTCTTAGGAGGCTTAGAGCCTGGACACTTAGATGCATGTTAGGTTAGTGTTTGTGTGTAACTCTAATGACTGCAGTCATTAAGAAGCAGTGCTTGGGGACCAGCTGTCTCATGGCCCTGGGGTTTCATGTTGGATGAGGGTGTGAACTGGCCTGTCAGCTGCTTCTCTGCTTGACATGGATTGATGTGACAGTCTGAGACATGAATGTCTTTGGAGCCCATACCTCCCTGCACCTAGATGTAGCCTAATGGACTAGCTAACAAAATGGAAGAACCTTTCCTGCTGTTATGACCAATTTTTAGTTAAGCATAGGATTTGCTCTCTTGAGGAGAAAGTGACCAAATCATGGGGTGTGTGACAGCGCCCATATGTGTCAAAAGCAGTTGAGTGTAATAAATGGCAAGCGCTTGCTCTTAGATTTAGAGGAAGCTTTCTTAGTCTTTGAATTTATCTAGAGGTCTAAGATGTCATTTCTTCCCTTCAGACTAAGGAAGAGCAGTCCCAGATCACCAGCCAGGTGACTGGACAGATTGGATGGAGACGTGAAGGGATCAAATATCGTCGCAATGAACTCTTTCTTGATGTGCTGGAGAGCGTGAATCTCTTGATGTCCCCCCAGGGTAAGTAGGAGGTGTAGAGCTGGCATCCTTCTCCCCTTCAAGGTTTGTGAGTGGGGACTTGTGTAAGTGTTCTGAACTGCGCTCTTCTCTACATCAGGTCAGGTTTTGAGTGCCCACGTCTCTGGCAGAGTGGTGATGAAGAGTTATCTGAGTGGAATGCCAGAGTGCAAGTTTGGTATGAATGACAAGATTGTCATTGAAAAACAGGGCAAAGGGACTGCGGATGAAACGGGGAAAAGGTAAGAGGCATTGGGGTAAAAGCCACTTGCCACCAGGGACTCTTATAAAAGGGCAGCACTTAATAGCTTTTCTGATCTGACAAGGCAAAGCTCATCTCTTCTTCCCTGCAGCTATTACTGCTAATTTTTCCCTGGGTAGGTCAGTTGTCATGCAGGCTGCCAGCCTGAGGGCCTCAATACAGAGGGCTTCTCTGTAGTGGGGCTAGTGTGAGCAGGTGGAATGTCATCTTTGGTGTCTGACTTCACAGCTGTATGTGGGGAAGTGTCAGGAGCTCTTCAAGTGTTAACATTCAAATGTAGTGTTAAGTGTGGAGTTCTCACAGCTGGAAACGCTTCCTCAAGATGAATTCTCCCAGAGATTGTGTCTCTAGCAGTTCTAGTCAGTGCAGAGACCCTTACTGATAGGATGCAGTAGTAGTGCTCCCAAGGAACAGTGAAGGAACCCCTCTGACCATAGCCTGCTCTACCCAGACTGTTCCCACAAACTAGAACAGCTGACAGACTAATACTGGGTAAGCCCCTCCTGCTGACATACAGGTGGTCAGTGGCTGTGTGGATTGGAGGCTCATCCCTTCCAGGAGCCCAGCTACCTTCCTTCCCAGCTGTACCTCAGTCAATACCTACACTGAAGCTGAAAACAGGTCTCATGCCTTTTCCAGCCTTCCTGCTTGGGGTGAAGAGATAAAAGCAAAGGGACTGTCACTTTTTCTCTCACTAACCATTTGCAGCTCAACTGTGTTTCTCTTGGTTGTTTGTTTGTTGTTTGTTTTAGTTTGGTTTTGTTTGTTGGTTTTTTTTTTTTGGCTGACCCCCAGTGAATTGGGAAGGTAGATAATCTGCTTCAGCTACGTGTGCATTCTGCTCTTCCCTTGGCTCTTGCTTTGTGTGACTTGTGCATGTAACTCAGATCTCAGACACTTTCCATGACAGTTCCTGTAAATGGAGCTGAGCTGCTATTTGCCTTTTCTCTCAGAACCAAGCCAAGAGCTATTGCTTCACTGTCACCTTTAAGCCATCTTTCCTGTACCTGAATCTAGCTAGTAAAACGAATGAGCCTTGGGTGGCTGCCCAGTGCGGATATACTCTAGTGAAAATGTCATCTGTGTAGGCCTCTGAAGAGTCAATAACACTGTCCAAAAGCTTCTGTGCCATGAGTGCCTTTGCCTGTAAATGTGCTATTTTCTTGAGTTACAGAAGCAAGATGGACAGGGACTCTTGCTGGGTGGTTCTGTGGTGGACGAGAGCTTGGAGATGTCACTGTCCAGAAGCATTTAGTTATGAGATGACCAAAAGGGACAGCTGCTGCCATTGCTTTTTGGCATCTAGCGTGTGGCAACACCAAACCCTGAGTAATGTGGCCCGAGACCTGGAGCAGTGCTAGGCATCAGGGCTTTCCCAGCAGTGTTCCAAAGGAACAGGAACTAGTCAGCTAATGTTGGCTGTCTTCTGGGCAATGGATTAGGAAAGACTAACTCCCACTTACGAACCACAAACTACACCAACTGGGTTGTGTAACTAAACAGCCAGTCAGCCTGGGGTCAGTCTGCTTCCCATTTGTGCAGGTGGTGGTGGTTCCTAGGACAGCTGAACCTGCCTGTAGTGCTTATACTACCTCAGCACACTTGCATGGTTGTCCCATTGCTCCCAGCAGTTGAGGCAGCCTAGATATCACAATGCTACGTTGCTGCCTCTTCTGTTGCTACCGCCTTCTCATTTTCTGGTCCCTCTCGGTAGCTGAGAGTTCTTGACTGACCTCAGGACCTGTAGCAAGGAAGGTGTTCTCAGACACTAGAATCCAGCACGAGTTCAGTGCTGGCAGGTTAGGCTCGTGCACCTAGATGGACAGATGGTAGCTGTGTAGATTTTTAGAAGCAAGAACTACAAACTTTCATGGCATAATATTGTGGTCTTTGGCAAATTGGTTCAGTATCAAACCATGTGCTAGGAGTGTGGAAATCAACAGCTGTCAACAGATTTCTGAACAGGAAGACCCTGAACCTGGCATCTCCTGGCTGTGTGGCAGTGGGGTAGCTTTGTGGATGGGAAAGTGTTTTTTCTCCTTTGAACTGTGCTGCAAGAAGACTTGGGCTAGCAGAGTTGCCTTTGCAGTACTGAGGTGCTGCTGGCAGGCAGACCCAAGCATTGTGTTGCTGGCTATGACAGAAGGGTGCTCCTCTAATCTCTCTCCTCTTTGGAGAGAGGAGGGAGAGAATTCTTTCAAACAAGCTTCCTGAAATATGATTTTTGTGGTAGTGAAACAAGGAAAGTCTGAGCCAAGAGGCTGCTGTTCCCTAAATCTCTTCCCTGCCTCCCCGTTTCCTGGACACCTGCGATGGCAACACGCTCTGTAGAGTAGTTTCTGCCTGCGCAGACTTCAGCTGCACCAAGATACCAGGGCTGCAGCTTGCACTTGTTTAACTGTGTCTTGTGTTTTTAGTGGCAAACAGTCAATCGCCATCGATGACTGCACTTTCCACCAGTGCGTGAGGCTCAGCAAGTTTGATTCTGAGAGGAGCATCAGCTTCATTCCACCAGATGGAGAGTTTGAGCTCATGAGGTAATGTGGTGGGGGATGAACTGGCTGGTGTTGAAATCTGCTTGCTGCTACAGTAGTGTTGCTGCTCTCAGGCAGACTTGCAGCCCTTGAGCACCTAGCGATTATGCACTTGCCTTCTTTCTTTTCAGAGTGAAATCTGTAGGGTGTCCCACAAATCCTTCTGTTATAAATGTGGTAGAAGCCCAGCTTGCATGGTTTTCTTTGCTACAACCATAGTGTTGGATGTGGGTTTCCTTACCCTTTAGCTTGCCTGTATCTGGTGTGGGGTTTTTTTGTCCTTAAAACTGGTGTCCTTGAACAGGGTAATTGGCAGGAACCCGATATAAAACTTGGGACTCAATAAACCATCACTGCCCTAGGGCAGCACAGGTCTTACTGCTGCTTCCTTCTGGGATGGCTCCATTTCTGGCTGATGTTTCTAAGCTGTTCCCTGTATATAGAGACTGTCTTTTTAGGAAGCAGGTACAATTTGAGACCCTAAGGGAGTTAACTCCTTCTCAGAGTTCACTGTCACTTCTATCCCTGCAGATACCGAACCACTAAGGACATCATCCTTCCCTTCCGTGTGATTCCCCTGGTGCGGGAGGTGGGTCGGACCAAGCTGGAAGTGAAGGTGGTGATCAAATCAAATTTCAAACCTTCCTTGCTGGCCCAGAAGATAGAGGTAAGAGAATAAAAACCTACGGTCTCTTGTGCCTGGGAATTGTGCCTCTACTTCATGTCCCCTGCTATGGAGTCCTCACAGATGAGTCCTCAAGCTTGTACAGGACTCAATGAACCGAATGCCCCATAGATGCATGGTGCTGCTGTGCTGTGGAAGGGAACTGCTGTAGAGTAGGGAGGTGGAAGTTTGTTTTCAGTTGCACAGCCACCTTGGCAGAGGCCTCATTCCCTGCAGCAACTGTTCAGTTAATGTCTTGGCTGCTGTGGAAAGTTCTCTGTCTGCGTGATCTGATGGTATGTCAGACAGGCAGCAGGCTATGAGCTGTGTAAGACAGGCTAAGGGTGGCTTTGCAGCTTAGTCCGCTTCTGGGAAAGGCTTACTGCTGCAAAGCTAGTCTGTCCAGAGCCTGGTGTAACTAGACCTCCCTGGCCAGCCTGGCATCCTTCCTGAGCTCATCTGCCTGACACTAGCCAGGTTTCCTGCAGGTTGAACCGGAAAGCGCTGCCCTGTTCCTCACTGACTGTTGTGGATTCTGAAAATGTGTTTGAACCTTTACTTCAAAGCAAGAAACTGGAGAGCTAGCCTAGGATGCCTTGTGGTAGCTGATGTTCTCTGGGTCATGAGATGGCAGAGAGAAGGCCAAGGGGTCCAGGACAGGTGGTCTTCCCCTGGAACTGCATAGAGTGCCCAGGCTGCAGTCTCCTTGCACCTGCTCACCAGACTCTGCCTTCTAGGTCCGGATCCCAACGCCCCTCAATACCAGCGGAGTGCAAGTCATCTGTATGAAAGGGAAAGCAAAGTACAAGGCCAGTGAGAATGCCATTGTCTGGAAGTAAGTGAGTGTGTTGGGTCTGGGGTGCTGCAGGGGCAGGGCTTGGGCAGGCAGAGTCTGATTAGTGCTCCTTTCTGCCCTGAGCACATGTAGTGAAGGGGAACTCTGGCACCTCCTCACTTGTGGGCTTTCTCTGATAGGATAAAACGTATGGCTGGAATGAAGGAATCCCAGATCAGTGCGGAGATTGAACTGCTGCCCACCAATGACAAGAAGAAGTGGGCTCGGCCCCCGATCTCCATGAACTTTGAGGTGAGTCCCTGTCTGCCTTCCAGGGTGCAGCTAACCTTAGAGAAGCTTTGTCAGTCTGGTCCCTTCTGCCCTCGTGGGAATGACACAGGTTTGAGCGCTCCCTGTCGTAAGCTGCCATGTGACTCTTTGTAACACCAGGCCAGCCAAATAGCAAAGCTAATGGAAGAAAACTGCCCTTTAAAGCCACTGGAGTCTGTCACTGCATGCAGGGCGTAGGGAAAGGAACAGTGGCTCTTGGTGTCCATTTCTAGATGCATAGTCAAGGAGTCCTCTGGCTTTTGTGTATGGAGAGCATCTTACCCCTGTGCTGCAATGTGCTCTATTGCCTTTCCCTTTCTCAATAGGTCCCGTTTGCGCCCTCTGGGCTGAAGGTGCGCTACCTGAAAGTCTTTGAGCCAAAGCTGAACTACAGTGACCATGATGTGATAAAATGGGTGAGGTACATCGGCAGGAGCGGGATCTACGAGACCAGATGCTAGCCCCAGCAGGCTGGCGGGCTCCCTCTTCTCCAAGCCATCCTCCGCCTCCCCTCAGTCTTCAAATACATTCAGAGAAAATATCTGCCTGGCCCCTCTACGCAGATTGAAAGCCCCTGTGGCTCACCCTGGGAGCGGACTCACCTGCCTGTGCTCGGTCACCACCCATGCTGCAGCTGAAGTTCAGAACCCAGTTGCGCGCAGGGGTGCAGTCAGCCCCCTGCTCCCTGTCCCAGGGTGGGGAAGGGCTAGTCTAACTCCCATCCTCTTGTGATCTTTCTAGGGAACGTCCACCATTAAACTCCTCTTCTGTTGGTGTCTCACTACTTGCATCATATCCTAGTATTTTTGAAGTTCTTGTGCATATGTACTCGTAGAATAGACCTAAACATAGACTGGACAAATCTGAGTTGAAGTTACTCTGGCTTCTGTACTAGCTATTGCTGTTGTGGTAGATGTTGCTGGCCAGTCTGAGATGCCTGGGGTGGTGAGTTTGTCGGGCCTCCACCGAAGGAGGTGGTGGGCTCACCAGATCTCACCATCACCTTGTATTTCTTGCAAAGTCCTCAGTAAAGAGTCCTGCCATGGGAAGGTTTGTGACCAAAAAGGATGAGGGTTTAGACTCTTGCTGGTGTGTATGTGGGTGGCACAGCATTTCGGGTCCTTAGACCACTTACCCTCACCCACTGCTGGCTCGAGCCAGTCTGTCCTTTCCAAACAAATTGGGAACGTGGCCCCGCTGTCCCAGGGAGTGCGGGTCAGCTGAGCTCTGTCAGGCTGTGAACAGGGTCTGTCCTTGGGGAATCTAAAATGCAGTCGGCAGTAAGAGCCCCCTGCCCCAGCCTGCCCTCTCCACACTTCTACCAAACGCTTCTGGGCCATAGGAATGCTGCTGCTACCCACAGTCCTGCTTCTAGTAGTGTGGTCTCCATTTTGTACACTTTGTGATTTGTCCAGCTCTGAACCTAATAAAGTATGTAGAATGGAGAAGGCTACCTGCGCTGCTGATTGCAACTTGTGGTGCAAGAGCCTGGGCTGTGCTCTGGGCCTGCGCTAGAGTGGCTCAGGGCTTGCTTTTGTTGCTTCCCCAGCCCCGGGCTGCCCCGGGGCTAGGAGGTGGACAGAACAAGCGCTGCTTTTGTTTCCAGCAGTGCCAGTGCTCATTTCCAGCTGCTGCCACCACTGCTGCGGCTCCCTGGGGAAAGGAGGGTGCTCTGGGCTTTCCCCCCAGGGCTGGCTCACCGAAACCTGCAGCTGGGCTGGACTGACCCTTGCTGCCCTCTTGGCAAGGCGTGTCCAGCCCCCTGCAGGCCTGGCTTCGCTGCCCAGGCCTGCCCTAGGTGCACCTTGGTGGCTTTTCCTCGTGAGCAGCTGAAAAATAGTCGAAGGCGTTTTCCCTGTCGACTCGGCTGGGGGCGAGGAGGGGGCGGGGCCGCGCCCGCTCGCTGGAGCC
>WAAD01032678.1:34951-45806 GCA_013389945.1 Fregata magnificens | reverse complement strand
CAGCTCCCGTCCCGCCGCCGGGGTGCCGGCGCTACGGGCGGGCTCGGGGCATCGAGCGTGCGCTCGCCTGACCGCTGTGGTGGAAGGAGAGGAGGCACCCTTTGGTCCCCTCGTCCCGTTGGAGAGGGGACGGTCCTGCTTGGTTGCGGGCGGCCGCTAAGGCAGCGCTTGGTGGAGCCTCCCTGGAGCACGTGCTCACCAGCCCAACCGTCTTGTTGCAGCAGATGCCAGCGCGGACCTGCTGCCGGGGCTGTTGCTGAAGAGAGGCCAGACCTCGGTAAGTGGGGGGCCGTGCCCTCGTTCATAAGCCGGCAGACCCGGTGGGAGCAACTGACGCGTGGGGCTGCGGGTGCCCTGCCCTGCTCCAGTCGCCTCGCCCTCGGAGGGCAGCCGGGACAGGCAGTCGTCCTGGTTAGGGGCACAGCTGCAGGGGGGTACTGCTCCTCCTTGTCAGGTTCACTGTAATTTGGGAAACTCTTGACGTTGGCCTGGTAAAGAGGCTTAATAGGAGTTAATGGCTTATTAATTTGACAAGATCTATTTTGCCATAACTTCCTAACGAGCTCTAAAGCGTGGTTGATGCAGTGCTGGTGCTCAGAGTGCAGCTTCTCTGACTTTCGTGAGGGCCTTTGGCTTCTACAGCAAGGCCTTTGGTTGAGAACATAGGCTGTAGCAGGATGACATCTTGGCATACTCAATGAGAGATAAAATCCTGGCTAATGGTTAGATGTTGGATGTTACAGATGAGGAGTTAGCAGGGAGCAACTGTTTTCCAGAGAGCTGCTGCGGGGAGGCTGTAAGCCCAGCTTTAGAAACGGCTGCGGGTTGTTGTGGTTTGAGAAATAAGGTCAGGAGCGGAGAAGTTTGGAAACAGTTACTCTCCATGACCTGGAGGAAGTCGAAACATCTTTGCCGATGAAACGCGCGGCGGCTCAGGAGTGACCTGGCTTGCCCTCTGTGTTGGATGTGCCAAGGTTTGAGTACGGGTGAGGCGTGGTTGTGCATCTGCAAAGCAAAGACGGCAGTAGCTGTACAGGGTGGGCAGTCTCTCTACCAGGCTGGTCTCTGGTAGAGCTCTCCCTTCCTGGGGTAACGTGTTGAGGACGAGAACCCCTCGCTTGGAGGCTGAGACCTACCATGATCCCTGCGTGTCTGAATGGGAGTCTTAAGTGAAAGCTGGTGGCTGTTGCTGGTTTTGGCACTGGAGTTGTTGCTGCTGGGTTTGCTCTCTGGCTCTCGTGTCTGCAACTCAAAAAGGATCTTCAGAAAAATTGGAGACGATTCAGAGAAGGTCTCGGGAGGCCTCTCGAGTTCTGGAGGACATGTCTTACTGGGAGATTCAGGGAGCTCAGTATAGTTTACAGAGTGACTCAATCTCTCTGTAGGTAGGGGGTCACAGCTCCAGTAACAGGATGATCTTCAGTCTAGCATGCAGGTCTGTAACGTGCTCCGGTGGCTGCAGAGTTGCCTAGAAATATCTAGGAGTGTTCTTGGTCAGCCACAAATATTTGACTTGACGCAGGAGCAAGCTGGAGTGGGCTGAGGGCCTGGCCGAGACCAGAGGCCAGGTTAAAATGCTTGGCTCCTTCTTGCCTTCAGGTTTAATTAAATGCTTTTTGTCTCTGTCTTGATTGATCCACCATGTAAGCTGACTTTGTTCCAAACTGGCTGAAGTTTAACATGCCTTGTGGTCTAGGACGAGGGAGGGCGTAGGGTGTAGCAGAGGAGGCACAGGGATAGCAGGTTGCTGCTGTTGAAGTGACTTGGCTGACCCAGGTCCCTGGAACTAGAGAAACTGGCTGTACGTTAGGGTCAGCCAAACCCTTTGCCTTGCTGAGGCAAAACTGTTGTGTATGAGCCGTTGATTTAGGACTTCATTCCTGAAGTGACTTCCTGACCTGATTAGCTTCTTCAAAATGCGCTTGAATCTGTCCCAGTTCCCCTGTCGTACCTCCCTCCTGCCCTCCCGCCTTTCCTTCCAGGCGTGAGGGGTTGATTGATCTCTCTCCTCGTGGAGTCGGGCTTTTGGGACTTTTGCTGAAGATGCTCTCTCTTCTTTAAACTCTCTGCTTTGTGCCCCAGATGGTGGATGCAAAGAAACTGGAGAAGGCAGAAGCCAGGCTGAAAGCCAAGCAGGACAAGAGGATGGAGCGAGACTCCCTGAAGTCATCTGGTCCTCTGTGAGTATGGAGGGCGCCTCGAACATCCCCATCCAGTTCTGCTGAGTGTGGCTGGGATCTGGCTGTATCAGAGCTTTTCTCTTGAGTCCCCTTCTCTGTATTCTGCCTACCTGCAGGGTCCTCGAGGAGGCATCTGCCAGCCAAGCTGCCAGCAAGAAGGAGACTCGCATGGAGTCATCAGGCAAGAACAAGTCGTATGATGTGCGCATCGAGAACTTCGATGTGTCCTTCGGTGAGCGGTGAGTGCAGGTGGAGAGGTGGGACAGATCCTGGCTGGGGTTTTGGACCATGGGTCATTGAGACTGGATTGGAGAGTGGTTGGGAAATGACAGAGGGCGTGGGAAAGATCGGAAAGCAAGGTGGGCACCTGACCCTGTTGGCTATGGGCAGGAGAAGTCTGTGATGGTTGCTTGGCCCCAGCGAAGCCTGAAATATGCTGGGGGCAGGGGGCTGACGGTTATCTCCCTCTCCGTGGGGCAGTCTGACCAGACACCCGCCTGTTTTCTTGCTTTAGTGTCCTACTGGCGGGAGCAGACCTGAACCTGGCATTTGGACGGCGCTACGGGCTGGTGGGCAGGAACGGGCTGGGGAAGACCACACTGCTGAAGATGATGGCCAGTCGGAGCCTGCGCATCCCCTCGCACATCAGCATCCTCCACGTGGAGCAGGAGGTGGCGGGGGACGAGACGCCGGCACTGCAGAGTGTGCTGGAGTGTGACACCACTCGTGAGAGTCTGCTGCGGGAGGAGAGGGATCTGACGGCTAAGATTAATGCCAGCAGGTGAGGTGTTGCCGCTGGGTTTCCAGCCCGTCTATGGCTTCTTGACCGCGAGGTCTCGTTCTGAGGTCTCTCCCTTCAAATGGCGGGCTCCAGCAGGGTTGGGCTGTGTCTTGCCCACCTTAGTCCTGCTTGACGAGATCAGACTCCCCCAGCACTCAAACCCTGACCCCTGTCAGTCCCACACACTCCTCTTTGTCCTGCCCCAGGGGAGAAGGGACAGAAGGTGCCAGGCTATCAGAGATCTACGCAAAGCTGGAGGAGATTGAGGCAGACAAGGCCCCAGCAAGGTGAGACAGCCCTGTGGGGACCGCTGTCTGTTGGCGTGGGCAGTGGTTTGGGGCGTGGGGTATGGAAGGGTGATGCTGTGGCCCTGGGATCCAGCATGTGGGGACAGGGGACTCTCCCTACTGCTCTTGTTGTCTCTTCTTCTGTCACAGCTCTGCTGGGTTAGGAGTAGCTGAGCTTCCCCCCAAAGCTGGAGGAATTTTTTTTTTTTTTTTTTCCCCCCAATGGCTTGCATTGTTGCTGCTGCTCCCATCGGACCTCCCCGGGTTCCTGGTGTCTGGGGAACGTTTCTGGGATGTTGGTGGTAGTGACTCTCTTTCTGGCCAAAGAGCTGAAAGCTTCTTGTGAATCTCCTGGGACTTCCTGTGGATGCCATGCCCTGCTGGGCTGCATTTCCCAGCCAAGCGCTGCTCTTGGGTGTGCAGGGAAGTTTTCCTGCACCAGAATGGCCTTAAACCATGCAGCAGAGTCCCCACAGTGACTGAGTCTGAGACTTCAGACTGTGGTCTACCATTGGATGCTGTAGCTGGGTTCCAGTTCTCTCCCCTTTTCCCTAGGGCGTCCGTCATTCTCGCTGGGCTGGGCTTTAATGCAAAGATGCAACAACAGACAACCAAGTAAGTCTCCGGGTTCTGGACATCGAGACAGAAATGGGTCTGGGGAGACGCTGCTGCTAGCAAGCCCCCAGGCACTGCTGTGGCTGTAAGGGAGGGGAACCCTGTGGGAGCGTGAGGGTCTATTCCTGCCCATCCGATGTGGTCTCCTGCCCTGGGGGTGCCAAGCCACCTGCGGGCTGGACCACGGATCCTGTGCTGCACCCGAGATCTCTGCAGGGACACGCCATCTCTGGGTGACAGCAGAGCCAAAAGGGCTGCTGGGGAGCAGGGAGCCCGGCAGGCAGGAAAACACAGAGTTGTTCTGCGTTAAACAGTAACCCCTCTCTGCAACCTCTTCTCTCCTCAGAGAGTTTTCCGGAGGCTGGAGAATGAGACTGGCCTTAGCCAGAGCCCTGTTTGCCAGGTTGGTGTCCAGGCCTTCATGTCATGGGGTTAATCCTCCTTGCTGTCCATGCTGCGAGGCGCAGGGGTGCTGCCTGGGGGTCCTCTTGACTTAGGCTCTCGGGCTGGGGAGCGTTGGAGGCATCACAGCTCTGCGTGTGGTGAAACGCGCTCTGCACTGACCCTGTGCTCTTTTTGCTTCTGATACCCATGTCTTGTTTTTTCTAGGCCAGATCTCCTTCTGCTGGATGGTAAGTCGATACCTCGAGTCCCCTCCGACACTGCCGCTGGGCCTGCCTCTGCCCTTGCTGGGGTTGGGAACACGCCGTGGCCTTTAGCTGCCTGCTCAAAATAGCCCTGCGTGACAGGGCTGGTGCTGGCAGGGCTGTCGGTGCTCCCCTGGCATGGCAGGCAGAGCTGGCGGTGGCGTGGGGAAGTCTGCTTGGGCGGCCGCTTTCACTGCGCTCAGCAGAGCTCTGCCCCGTGTCCCAGCCGGGTGGTCTGCATGTCATCGTGCCCCAAGCAGTCCCTTTCCCTGACCTGTCCCTGTGATGGGCCCTGGCTGCCAACGCACTCTGGGGGGACTCCCTTCACTGCAGGGGGTGACCCCGGCGCTGGGCTGGTTCCCTGGGGAGGTGCCCACCTTGGGTGGGGGGTCTAGGCAAGGCGCTGCTGCTGGGCACCGGGGTCTGGGTACCGGTATGGAGTGGGGGGAGCGTCCCTGGCTGAGCCTCCGCGCCCACCCTCTTCAGCACACCCCACACGTGTGAGTCCCCTGAGCTGTGGGGGCAGGTCCCCACGCAGGGTCTCTTCCTCTGCAGTGCTGATCACTAGCCTTTCCTGTGTAAAAAAGCGTAATCTGGCTGTCCTCATCCCTCATGACCTCAGTGCCTCTTTCCCTTTCCTCAGAGCCAACGAACATGCTGGACGTGAGGGCCATTTTGTGGCTCGAGACCTACCTGCAGGTAGGGGGTGGCGGGAGGCCCCAGGACAGAGCGAGGGCGAGGGATGGAGACATCCTCCAGGCTGGTGTCTGGCCTTGCTGGGTGGTGGGACCAAGCCCTGCACTCTGGCTTGATGATGCTCAGGCCTCCTTCTTGCTGTCTCCTCCAGACCTGGCAGTCGACCATCCTCGTGGTGTCCCACGACAGGAACTTCCTGAATGCGGTGGCCACGGACATCATCCACCTGCACTCGCAGCGGCTGGACACGTACCGCGGGGACTTTGAGAACTTCATGAAGACCAAGGAGGAGCGGCTGAAGAACCAGCAGCGAGAGTACGAAGCCCAGCAGCAGTACCGCGAGCACATCCAGGTACTGGGAGAAGCCAGTAGGCCTGGGGCATTCTTCTCCCAGCCTCGTCCCTTTCTCCATGCTTCTAGACCCGTGGATGTGGCTCTGTTGTTGCAGGAGGTTTGGCAGCAGAGTGGCACGGCTGGGGCTGAAGGGCACCTGGGGTGCTCTGATGCTTTTCTCTCTTGTAGGTTTTCATTGACCGCTTTCGCTACAACGCCAACCGAGCATCCCAAGTGCAGAGCAAGCTCAAGCTGTTGGAGAAGCTGTGAGTGCCTGTCCTGCTCCTCTGGAGGTGGGGAAGGGGCAGTGCTCACGGGAAGAAACAGAGGCGCCTGGGAGATATGGGGGTGGTTTGGGGTTTGGGTGCTCTGTCTCTGGTCCAGAGGCTTTGGCTAGGATGAGGCATCACAGAGCTGACGCCTTCCAGTGTGAGAACAGACCCCCAGTGCAAGGCACCTTGGTTATGTGTCTCCTCTTCTTGCAGGCCAGAGCTGAAACCTGTGGACAAGGAGTCTGAGGTGATCATGAAGTAAGTGTCCCCTGAGCCCTTGCTTGGAGGGCACCTGGCTCCCTTTCTGATGTGAGCTCCTCCTGGGTCCTGTCCCGGCTGGGACAACCACCCCTTCCTGCGGGCCAGCCTTACTCTGACAGGGAGCGCAGACAGGCCCCCGCGTTCAGGCTGGGTTCCAACCTGGGCCCAAGGCGGCCGATCTGTGTCCCCTTCTTGTGACCATCCTTCCCCGAGGCCCTGCATGGAAGGGAGCCCCCCTTGCCACCTGGGGGGTTGCGGAGGTTGTGCCAGGGGGCTGGGAGCAGGGCCTCTGAAGTTCCTGGCCATCTCTCACCTCTTCCTGCCTTCCCAGGTTCCCCGATGGCTTTGAGAAGTTCTCCCCCCCAATCCTGCAGCTAGATGAAGTAGACTTCTGTTACAACCCGAATCACTACATCTTTCGTTCCCTCTCCGTCTCTGCTGACCTGGAGTCCCGCATCTGTGTGGTATGTGGGATTGCAGAATAACAGTGGCTACAAGGGGCCTTGGGAGGTCCCTGCTCAAAGCAGGGCCAGCTTTGATGTTAGGTCAGGTTGCTCAGGTCCTTGTCCAGTTGAATTCTGGATATCTCCAGGGAGGACTATTTCTCCTATTCCTCTAGGTCCCATTGCAGCATTTGATCATCCTCGTTTTGAGGAACATTGGAACATTTTTTCCTAATACCAGTTAGAATTTGTGACTTGTGCCTGTTGCTCTTCATCCTTTCACCGGGCACCTCTGGGAAGAGACCGGGTCCATCTTCTCTGTAACTGCCTGTTAGCTGACAACAGCAGCATGTAGTGGGCGCTCCTGGTACATTGGATGGGGCAGCAGAGAGACGCTGTGTGCTTGCAAGTGAGGCTGGGATCAGGTAATCCTTAGGCTCGAGGGTTGGGGAGGGAACATCTTCTAGCACTGCTGCCTGTGCTGCGCGTCAGTGATAGAAATGCAGCTTCCAGGTAGCTGGAGTCGCTGGTTAGACTCTCATCCTGCCCCCCTCTGCTGGGTGATCATCAAGAGAGCTGAAATTCCCTGATCACTGCCCCCTCTCTGAAGTACCTTCATGGGTTTCATGTTCTCCAATGCTGCTGCTGCTTCTCTAGGTTGGGGAAAACGGAGCTGGCAAGTCGACCATGCTAAAGATCTTAATGGGGGAGCTGGCACCAGTCAGAGGGATCAGACATGCTCACAGGTACCTGGTAGGAAGGGCTGGGGGACTGGGAGGAGTGGTGCAGTTTGAGGGCTTCTGGGCTGTGCTTTGGAGTGATGGCTGCCCGAGTGACGGGGATGGGTCCTGCACACCCACGCATATGCCCCCCTTCCTGTAGCTGCAGCTGCGAGCGCTGTGGTTGCAGGGCCTGGTACCACCTCCCAGTCTCTCTTCTCATTCTGCAGGAACCTAAAGATCGGTTATTTCAGCCAGCACCATGTGGATCAGCTGGACTTGAACATCAGTGCTGTAGAGTTGCTGGCAAGAAAGTTCCCAGGTGAGCTTTCGAGATTCCAGGAGATCTGGGCCATTGAGGTCTCCTTTGCCATGCAGGGAGCAGCATTATTGATTTGTTCTGTGGCCCTGGGCAGAAGACTCTGTCACGTCAGTGCTTAAGGGACACCGCCCACTCTGGGTTAACTCCCCACATCCAGCGCAAGTTCAGGACAGCAGCCTTGAGAAGCTGAGGTGGTTGTGCAGGGGTGGCCGGCAGTCTGCAGACCTCAGGCTGGTGCTCCGCTGTGGCCGGGTTTTGGGGGCAGATGACCCATTTTCCTGCTGGGCACAGAACGAGCGCCGGCTCCCCCTTTCCCAGCTGCCAAAACCTCCTGCGCCCTTCTCCACTTAACATTACGTAACGTGGTGACAGGGAATTGAGGGCAGCATCACTTGGACTCAGTCGCCAGCCCTGCAGCCCCTGTCCTGATTGTGTCAGTCAGGTTTTCCCCGCAAACCCCCTGCTTGGGAGGGAATTGCCTGGAAGCGGCTGCTGAATTCCTCCCCCACCACGCTGGTCTAGCACAGGCTGCCCGGCTGCGGCGCCCACCGAGCTCACGGCGCCGAGGGCCCTGTGTCACGCCAGGTGTGCCATAGCTGTGTTGTGACACGCTCCTGCAGGGAAGACAGAGGAGGAGTACCGGCATCAGCTGGGGAGCTACGGCGTCTCGGGGGAGCTGGCTGTGCGTCCCGTGGCCAGCCTGTCTGGAGGTCAGAAGAGTCGTGTGGCCTTTGCCCAGATGACTATGTCCTGGTAATTTGCTCCCAGATGCTGTTAATTTTTGCACGGCTCCATCCCTGGAGCCTGCTTCACCGCGAGGGAGGCGGGCATCCAGGGACTTTCCGCTGCCCCACGGAAGCCTCGTCCTTGGGACTTTTGTGGGGAGGGAGGTTGCTACCCCGGGGGGACTGTGTGGAAGGAGGCAGGTGGCTTTCTCCTGCTGCTTTGGGCTCACAGGGATAAGGGGTGTCCCTGGAGCTGGGCAACACTGATCCTGGGGCCGTGCAAATGCCGGTGGCTGCGGCTCTTCATGGCTAGCGCAGCAGCCTGGTGGAGGTCCCTGCAGTGCAAAGGGGTGCGGACCCAGCCCGGGCCTGTCCCAGTGTATGCTCAGAGCCGTCTTCTCTTCCAGTCCAAACTTTTACATCCTGGATGAGCCGACAAATCACCTGGACATGGAGACCATCGAGGCGCTGGCAAAGGCACTGAATAAGTTCCGGGTAAGGCTCCCTCGGTGAGATCTCCTGTTTTTCTAACGCTCCCTGCAGCCTCCAGCTCCGGTTACCTCGGTTATCTCAGCCAGAGGTGGACAGTCGAATACCAGTGATGGCTTCAAGTCCAGGACAGATGTTGGGAAGGGTCAGCCACATTTCTGCCTTAGGCGTCCATCCTGGTGGTTTGTTTTGCTTGCTGGCTTTGGCTAGGGGTGGCTGTGAGAGGCAACAGCAGACCAGAGAGCACCTTGTCCCCCATCTTGGCCAGTCACCTACACTCTGTGACTTCTCATGTGCTGCTGTGTGCTGCATGTGGCGCTCAGCCCTGCCTTGGGGCCTCTCAGCTCTTCCTTAGGCACCATTTATGGCTGATCTCCAAAGACTCAGCCTCCAGATACCACCGTGATCAACCTGGTTCTCACTGTTTTATAGTTGCTCAGGTTGGGGCAGTTTTCCTGTGAAAGAAAAGCTTAATTGAGGTGAGGTTGCTCAGGGCCTGGTCCAGCCACCTTTTGACTGTCATTGACTCCACCTGGAATCTCCATCCTTGCAGTTGTCAGAGACCTGGAGAGCCAGTAACAAACCTTGCGCTTACCTTCTGAGAGGGAAGGCTAAATACGTTACTGCTGCACGTGCCTCCTCCATACGTCATCTGTCTGTCCCCCTGGAGGAAGGAAAGGCTGGGATTAGGTCCCTGCCAGGGAAGTACCATTGAGTTTTCCCTGGAGCGGACGGAAACCTGGAGTCCTGGGCACCGGCTGGACAGGGGCGCAGGATCTCTATGCCACCAGCGCTGGGCCCTGGGTTGTGCTCCACTAGGTTCCCTTTTTTCCCCCCTTTGTGTGCTGGCAGGGTGGTGTAATTCTGGTGTCCCACGATGAGCGCTTCATCCGCCTGGTGTGCCAGGAGCTGTGGGTGTGCGAGAACGCCACCGTGACCCGCATCGAGGGCGGCTTCGACCAGTACAGAGACATCCTGAAGGAGCAGTTCCGGAAGGAGGGTTTCCTATAAGGGAGGCGGGAGCCGGACTGCGCCGGGGACTGGAGCACGATGCTCGGCCGCCTCGGCATCCATCCCAGCTGTGCCTGGCAGAGCGCCAAGGACGCTGCTGCCCACATGGACCGTCAGCCATGCCATCGAACTGCCACCTGAACTGCTCTCCCCTCCCGGGGCCAGGCAGAAGGACAGCGAGGGAGCAGGAGCCCGGTGCCGCGTGTGGCTGGGGGCATGCCACCACGCCGGGGCTCTGCTGCTGGCCGGGGCTGCGCCTGGCGCTGGGCCCTCTGGAAAGGCTGTGCCTGGAGCTGCTGCTCTGCCGAGAGGGGGGAAGGAGGTGTCGCGTCCCGACCCCCCTGTTTTAACTCCATGCTCTGAAGGGCAGGAGAGGAGCTGTTCTCCATATTTCTTTGCTTCCAGCTCTGCCTTTTTTTTTTTTTTTTTTTTTTTTTCTTTTTTTTTTTTTTTTTGTGTTTAACTGGCCGAACACTAGTCAGGCTCTGTCACATGCTACCGTTCCCTCTGCCGCCCGGGAGGGCTTTGCTGCTAAAAGTGACCCCTGCCTCTTCCCCCAAGCCCCTGGAAGCGGGGGCTCGCTTGCTCTGTCCTCCCCAGGGGCTCGCGTTTGTAGTGCTGAGGGAGCCAGAGCCTGGCTCTGCCCGGGCCCCGCTCCCTGCTCCTTTCCCTGCGCTGCCGGTACCACCTCGCCTCGCTGCCTGCCTTCCCCTTCCCACCGGCCCGGGGCTGGGCTGCTCGGCACCCCTCCCTGCCCGCCTCCACCGAGGCCGCAGTGTAAATAAACCCAGGACGCAGTGAGTGCAGCGCTCTCCTTTCCTTGGGGGGCTGCGGGGCTTGCATTTGGGGGGCGCGGAGCACAAGGCTGCTCGGGGGAGATGCTTTCTGGATGCGTCCCTCCAAATCAAATGGCTGCCCTCCGGTGTCGGGGAGGCTGGCACCCGGGGTGCGGGGCTGTGCCTGTGTCCCACTGGGCGCCCGGGGGCCACCTCGGGGGGCACGGAGCAGGGGGGAGGCCGACGCCCGGATCCGGTTGTGGTTTGGGGGCTGCAAGAATCCGGGGCTGAGGGTGGG
>WAAD01032678.1:7630-26877 GCA_013389945.1 Fregata magnificens | reverse complement strand
GGGGCCGCAAGCCCCCGCTAGCTGCTGCCGCCGCCGCGGGAAGGCAACCCGGCAGCCGCCAGCGCCCGTCCTGACTCCGCCCGCGCCCCAGGGGTCTCGGTTAAGCCTGGGCGGGACGAGCGCTGGCAGCTTTCCCGGCTCCCTTCCCCGGGGTCCCTGATATCTCCAGGAGCCATCTCTGTCTCTGCCGATGTTTCATTTCCTGCCGCTTGCTCCCTCCAGCCCCTCTGTAACTCCCTGCAGCTGGGCAGGCCAATATTGCACAGGTTAAACCGAGGCGTGCCTAATTTTGACCAGGTGTTCCCCTCCTCCTCCATGGCTACCCATCCTCACGATCTCCTTTAATTTGTGCTGATTAATGAGCAGCAGACGGCTAAACAGGACGCCCCTGCCCCTCTCCCTGCAGGCAGAGCCTTTGCCCGTGCAGCCCTCAGCTGGGTCTGAGGAGCCGCAGCTGCATCGAGCGCAGTCGCTCTCAGCCTGACACCCAGCCGGTATCTCCTCGGGCTTTGGGTTATTTCCTCCCTTAGCACTCAATTCGCAGGGCTTATCAGCGACTTAGGAGCTGAGAGCGTCTGTGAGAGCTTTGTGGTCCATGCTCCTTCCAGCCAGCCCTATCTCTGGGTGATAGGTCAGCTCAATAAACCCAGGACAAGGTACAGGTGATTTGGAGATAAATACCCAGATTGTGACCGGCCCTTTGGGTGGTACAGCAGCCTCTGGTGAGGGTTGCATGGGGTTGTTGTGGTGCAAGGGTGCTTAACAGAGCTGTTGGGCTGAGCTGGGCCTGCGTTTGCAGGGTTTAATGCACGCCTTAGCTCAGCACTCTGCCGAAAAGCAATGTCGAGCTCTCTGCAGGTTTATTTCTGGCTGTGATGAGCTGCTGTGGCGCAGCCTTGGTGGTGCAGAGCAGGGACACGCATGCCTGTTGTCTGACACTGGTGTGAGCGCCATACAGAGCGGGATGGAGTCCATCTGTGTCTCACTGGGGCTCCTGCGCGTCGCCGGCGGGCTCGGGGAGGCTCGGCTGCGTCCCCAGCGCTGCGCATGCTGTGGTTATTTGCCTGCCGTAACGCTGGGGCTGCAGACAGTGTCTGACGCCGTGGGCTGGCTGAGCCCCATCAACTCGGCTGGTGGCACCGACCCAGCACTCGCATTTGGACACTTTTCTTCACCTCAGCTTGGCCTAGAAATAATATCTCAGAGAAAAATCAAAGCTTGTGGAGGGTTTTTTGGGGGCTGGAGCAGCCGTGGCGCTCGCCGTGACGATGGGAGTGGGAGCCCCGCGCGTGCCACAGGCTGGGTGGATGTGCTGTGGTGTGCGCTGTGCCTCCAGCAGCTCGCAGAGCTGGCGTCTGTCATGTAGGGGGGGTAATATATGGGTTAGCATCCTTCTCCTGCAGTCATAAACGACAGGGAAGGACAGCAGCTGCATGCTTTAGCTCTCCTTTCTCCCTGTGCAGCACAAGGAGGAGAAGCGGCGTGCCGCGGGGCATCTCGCACGGAGAGAGGGAATGGCTCAGCATGCTCTTGCAAGCACCCCAGGGACACGCAGAGTGCCTCTCTGCCAGATAATTGTGTTGGCTGAAGCGCAGGGTAAGGGGTCGGGAGGAGGGAGCGTGCCCCGTGCTACCGTGTGCGGCAAAGGGCGTCTTCCGCGGAGATTTTCCTCCTTTGCTCCTGCCATCACCTGTGAAACCTGTGCCGAGGAGCCAAAGCCGGTGCGTGGGCCAGCTTAGAGGTGAGATCCGGTGGGGAGATGCTGCTCTGCCAGGCCTCCTCGCTCCAGCGCCGCTCTGAAATCACCTGCCGAGGACCGGGGACCGCTCCCCCCGCCGGCGCTGCCTGCTCTTTCTGCCCCCGTTTGTGCCTGTGTGGCTGGGCTGGCTCTGCGTCCGGCGTGGCTGCGACAGTGGGTTTTGCGGTGCATGGGAGGGTGGGGGCTCCCCTCTGCGTGCTCTATAAAAAGAGCCGCGCCAGCACAGCCCTATCTATAGCACAGCGAGGGAGCTGCCTGCACAAGGCAGGGTAGGGATTAGCCCCAAATCTGACAGTTTTCTCTGGTCCCGCTTGGGAACGTGGGACCAGCAGTGGCGGCTGAGGGATTCCCGGTGCACCCTGGGCTGGGCTCGCCAGCGAGATCTCCCTGCTGGCAGACGTGTTCTGTCTTTGCTGGGATTTCCTGACCATCTGCACCCTCCCCATGGGGGCTTGTTGTCACGCTCGTCACCCAAAGGCTGGGCTTTCCCCAAATTCCCCCTCTTTCCTCCTCTTCGGGGCTGGGATTTCACTGCAGCACATGGAGGCTGACAGAGATGGTCCCGGTGGGCCCCCAGGGTGCCTGGGTTTGGGGTGGATGCTCAGCACCCGCCTGTGCCTGGTGCTCTTGTGGCAGTCTCAGGGCACTTGAGACCTCTCCTAGCGAAGCTGGTTGTGACAATTGTGGCCCATGGTATTTGCACTGGAGAGTTCACCTGGCTGATGGGGATTGCGTTTCGCCCTGTGCTTTGTTCGGGGGGCACAGGGGGCGGCTGCGTGTCCTGGGCAGCCAAACCCCGTGTTTGTGGGTGCCGCAGCATCACCCTGGGGTCTCACCAGCACCTGAGTTTGGCTGGACATCTCCACCCTGTGCGTGCCGAGCAGCCCACGGCGGTGGGCCCTGCTCTTGGCCAGTGCCTGTCACCCTCTGGGGGTGCTGGCCGTCCCCTGAGACCCTCAGCACCACCCGTGAGAGCATCCCCCAGCCCTCCCGGGGACGGCGGTACCAGGGAGTGTGTCTCTTTAATGAGGCTGGGCTTGGAGCAGCTCTGCTGCTGGCACAGGGAGTGAGGGATGGAGCGAGGGCGGTGAAGGAGCCGGTGCCAGAGAGCGAGCCTGCAGCAGGGAGAGGCGGGGAAGGACTGCTCATCCCCCCTGGGTACTGCAGCCCTCCGCGCCGGAGGGGCAGGGAAACCCACGCCCAGGGCAGAGGGCTCTGCAGAGGGCAGGGACCCAGTGGGTGCTGAGCCGAGCCTGCAGCCCCTGTGTCATCCTCCTTCACCTGCAGGTAAGGGTCAGGGCGGGGGGGGGGGAGTCTGGGACCACGGTGGCCCGGGACCCTGCGGGTATCCTGGGATTCCTGGGTGCCCCAGGATTGCACACCCACTTTCGGGGCAGTCCCGGATCACAGGAAGGGCGAGAGCTGGGAGATGAGGCAGCAGGGCCACAAAAGTGCTGAAATCACTGTCCGGCACAGACCTGACAGGGCTGGCTTTAGTAACTGCTGGGAACGTTCCCCAGGGTAACAGCAACTGGTCCCTGGCCCATGCCACAAACGTCCCGTGGCCGGAGGAGCAGCGGGACCCTTCTGCAGGGCTGCCCTGCCAGGATGCGCCTGTGTTGGGGGGGATCCGGGGGGGCTGGGACATTTTTTTGGGATGTGCCTGTGTTAGGGTGCATCGAGGGCAAGTAACTCCGGTTCCCTGGCACGGGGCTGGGGTTTTGCAGGGGTTTTAGTGGCTCTGGGGAGGCAAGAGCAGCAGCACAGGTCCTGGACGTGGTGGTTCTGGATGCGGTGCAAGTGCCAGGGTGTGTGTGCATGCATGCACGTGTGTGTGTGTAGCAGGCTCTGCTCTCTGTTTCAACTTCCCAGCAGACCAAGAAGCGGTGCCAGCCGGGGGACAGCACCGCAGGCTGGAGCCTTAGGCGAGGGACAGCTCAGCTGAGTGTGGTGCCAGGCAGCCCTTCGCCCCATTCCCGTTGGCTGCAGCCGCCAGGGAAATCCCTTTCGCCTCCACTCCTCCTCTTTGGGCTCTCTGCAAAGCGGCGTGCCCTGCGGGCACTGGGCAGCAGCACCATACATAACCTCCTGCCTCTGTGGCCTCCTCCCTGTTCCAGGAGTCGGGACAGATCCTGCCCTCCTGCCCTTGTGCCCCGTCCCAGCGGAGTGAAGCGGGGATGTCCTTCAGGGAGGGGAGGTGAGGGAAGCAGGGTGTAACACCGGTGAGCAGGAAGAGCTGTGACGCCTTGCTCCAGGCACTGCTGCAGAGCCTTGGGCTCCTCTCCTTCCATCCTTCTCTTGTACCGGCCTGTGCCTCTGTCACCAGTGGAAATTTCCGCTGGGTTTGCCTGTGCCGGTGCTGGCTTAGCCCTTCCCTGGGACCACGCTGCACCCCAGCGCGGGTGGCTGTCGCTCCAGCAGGTGAGACTCTGACAACTTTGCAGGCGGCTAAGGAGGGTCTGCTGGGCTTAGGCGCCTGGCTTGCGGCAGCTGCCTCGCTGGAAAGACTCAACCTGCCCACGGGCGAGAAGAGAAATGTTAAGTTTTTCTGACCTAGAGAAGAGTTAGCTCCTTCTTGCCTTCGCCAAAGGCTTTCTGCTGTCGGCACAGCGAGCCACCCCCAGCCCCGCTTCTGCTGCAGCCCGCTCCGTATCGGGGATGCTGCTGGTTAAACCAGCTCCTGTGGGCAGCAGGTGGGAAGGGAGGAAGAGGAGGGGTCTGCGAAGGCACTGGCGACCATGCTGGGGATGGGGAGGGGGCTGGGGACCTGTTGGTGATGCCGCGCTGGTACCCGGGGACAGTTTGCTGCCCCAGGGGAAGAGGATGAAGAGGCCGGGGCGAGGACCGTCAGGACTGGTTTTATTCATTACCACGGGGCTTAGAGCAGCCAGCGCAAAGCGCAGCAGGGCCAGATGGGCCCTGTTTACTCTGTGAGGGTAAATGTAAAGAGAAGTGATAAAAAGCAGCCAGGACGGCTTCTCTGGTAAGTCCCTGGTAAACAAGCTGGCAGTGCCCCGGCCAATGGGCGGCATGGCAAATAGCAGGCGCGTTGCTGAGCATTAAGCCGGGTGCCTTGGGAACAAATGGAAGGGCTTTGGGGTGAAATCCGTCTTTAATGGCTTGACGCGGCTGGGCTGGGGGAGTCCTGGTCCCCAGAGCTGGGCTGGGCGCTGTGGTCAGGGCAGGACCCGGCTGATGATGTTCCCAGTGGTGGCACAGCTGGCATGGAGGAAAACCGGGCTGTGCATTGCCCCTGTGCTGCCTTGTGTGCTGGGATAGCAATCTGGGGGGCTCAGCAGGGTGTGCAGCATCCTGCACGTGGGGTGAAGGACTGGAGATGGCGGGGGTGGCTGGGTGGCCAGGACCTGCCAGCATAACCTTGTGATGCCAAATGAGCAGATAAAGGGCTCCCCTCCGGCGTAATGGACTTATCTTCCTGGGATGCAGC
Source organism: Fregata magnificens (assembly GCA_013389945.1). Classification (NCBI taxonomy): domain Eukaryota; kingdom Metazoa; phylum Chordata; class Aves; order Suliformes; family Fregatidae; genus Fregata; species Fregata magnificens. The sequence goes on along the minus strand of WAAD01032678.1, from coordinate 21,670 downwards.
CACGTTGCTAATGCACTTCCATGCTTCTCGGGGGCTCCCTGCCTTGTGCCAGCCGTGGGCTCGGTCCTGGTGCTGCCTCCGAGGATGTAGCCCTGCTCCACTTTCAAGGATGCTCTGAGAGAGGCCCCTGTGATCATGTGCCGAGGGCACCCCGAGCCTCCTGTTACTGATGCTTGTACGAGCCGTTCCCGGGATGAAGGCCACCGGAGTGGGGGGACCAGATGGTTCACTTGTACCTGGCCTTGTCCTTGCCCCAGGCGTGTTGCACGCTGAAGCGCTGGCACACGGTGTGGCACGGAGTCCTCGCTGCTGTTGGGTAACAGGCACTTGGGGCAGGCAGGGGATACGGTGTGGAGGTGCGGACCCACGCCGGGAGCGGGACCCGTGCACACTATCCACGGAGAGGCAGGGCTAAGGCTGACCCAAATATTTTACGTGAATATGCGAAGGCACAGGGTAAGGCAATGTTGGAGAGATGCCTTGGCTCCGGGCAATTGTTTGGGATGCTGCTCCCAGGTGGTTTTCCCAAGGGGAAGAGAGGTGTGTAGTGGGGTTGGTGCCCTGGCTGGAAGGCATCCCCAGCCACCTCTCTTCCCACGACCACTGCCGAAGGGTGGGATGCCGCACGCGTCCATCTCTGGGCAGAGTGCCACTCGCCCGGAAGCAGAGAGAATTGTCCCCTGAGCCGGGCTCCCCCCTGCAGTGCCTTCCCCTCTGTGCTGCTCTTCAGTGCAGCGCTGACCCTGTTGTTAATTATTAAACCCCCAGCAAACACTGCTCGATGTTNTTTTTTTTTTTTAAAAAAAATTACCTTGGTAACCTCTGTGGGTGGATAGAGATGGGAGCAGCAGATGCTCCTCTCCCAGCCAGTGCGGGAGATGGTCTGGGGAGGCTCTGGAGCCACCGAGCTGCTGTGGGTGGCTGAGAGATGGGTTGCGTGTGGCTGGCTGTTATCCTTCGTGTCTAGGAGTTCCTGTTTGTCTGCCGGGACTCGGGGCTTGCATGTAACTGCTGGTGCCCACAAGAAGTCATCTTGCTGCCCAGCAGCCAGGTTTATTTACCCGTGGGCTGGAAGAACTCTCTCTGGGCTTCTGTGGCTCCAGACCTGGTTTGCAGGTGGGCTGGGGTCCGAGCAGAGACCGGGGTCCAGGTCTGTGTGTTTTGTGGGTGCTGCAGAGCAGCATCCCTGGGATGGGGAGGGCTGGGGACCTGCTCCCCCCTTGCGGGCTGGGCAGATGGAAGCAGCTTCTGTGCGCAACCCCCTTCCCGGCAGACCCCGTCCCGAGCGCCCAGCACCTGCCTCCCCTCTGCCCGCAGCTGCCTGCCAAGGGACCATGCCGGGCCTGTACGCCCTCTCCTCCTGGGAGGCTCTGCCCCTGAAGAGTTCCAGGGTGAAGGCTTGTGCCAACGGGTACTCCCTGAGCATCACCGCTCACCTCATGTACACCAACCCCCACGAGGAGCCCGTGGAAGGTAAGGGGGAGCTATCAGGGCTGGCAGGGACCCGGGCTGCCTGCACGGCCCCCTAAAAACACCCATGCTGGAGAGCATCCCATCTCCAGCCCACCTGTGTCCTGGCCCCCGAACCTTGCTCAGTTTCGGGAGCGAAGGCAGAGGTCAGCGGTGGTGGGGGCATTGCCAACACCCAGCATCGCCCTGCAGGCAAGAGAAGAGTGAGGCCGGGCAAAAACATTCCCAATGCTGAAGAAAAGGGGGATTTCATCCTCCCTGCCCTCCTCCGGGCTAGCAAGGCTCTGGGTCCTTCCTGCGTGTTGCCCCACTCTTGTGCAGTTAAATCGCCCTGCTTAGCAGTGCTGCCATGGGCCGGACAGCGCCACAGCGGTGTCTGTGCCGGGATCTGCCTCAGGGCTTTCTCCTGCTTGCAGGCATCTTCATCTACCCGCTGGAGGAGTCGGAGGTGGTGGCTGGCTTCGAGGCAGCGGTGGGCAGCCGGCGGGTGACGTTCCAGGTCCAGAACCGGCACCGGGCACAGGACTGCTGCCTCCAGTGCGGCCCCAGCCCCGGCCGGCCACGCCGCTGTGCCAGCGGTAAGTGCCATGGCACGGGTGATCCTGTTGGGTCCTCCCGGCCAGGAGGCTGGGAGCCCAGGGAGGGCTCATCATCCTCACTGCTGCTTTTCCATGAGAACTGCTGCTGCTCCCTGTGCCAGGGCAGCCCTGTCCCCTTTCCCCTCCATCTGCCTCTCCTGAGTCTTTACCCTTTGCATGGCTTCTGTTGTCCCCTTTGAGAGTAATTAGTGCAATTAACACCCCCCTTCCCCAACCTCGCTGACCCCCCTGCATCCCTCCCCTGCTCAGGCCACCTTGTCCTGGATGAAGACGCCGAGCGCTCCACCTTCGTCATCGTCACGGGCATGCTGTGCCCAGCGGAGAGCCTGGCCGTCACCCTGAGCACGGCACAGGAGCTAGCCACGCTGCCGGACGGGGCCCTGCGCCTCCTCCTCCCCCCCGTCCTCACGCCCCGTGTCCCCGCTGTCCCCGAGAGCGAGCCGGCAAGCTTGTGTGACGACAGGTTGGCCCTATGGTGATTTTCATGGCTTCCTCAGTCTCCGCCATCCCGGGGGGGGGATGCCGACGCTGGGCGAGCAGGGAGGGGGGTGGGAGCCATCACTGCCTCTCCCCTCGCAGCCCCACCAGCTGTTTCGGGGGGCCAGGTGCCCGGAGCCAGCCATCCCCCACGGCGCCTGTGGAGAGCGTGGATGTCTTTCGAGGACAACCCTGCAACCCCTTTCCTTACGAGTTTGCCTTTGAGCTGCTGGTGAAGGGCCCCTGCTTGCTGGCAGGTAGGGGGGCAGCTGGGATGGTGTTGGTTGGTTGGGTAAAACCTCCCGAAATATGGGTGACAACCCCCGGCATGAAGTCCCTCCGTGCTTCTAGGGGGACACAAGCCCCCTTCCCGGGCAGCCTCTTGCACTCCCTGCCCTTGAAGAAGCCCGTTCCCCATCCCACCCCGGGGGCTGGGGGCTGGGACCCCCCAAAGTGACCGCACACGTGGCTTTGAGCAGCTCTGGGTCAGCAGCTTCCTTCCCCAGGGAGACACGACGGACAGGGGAGAGGATGGGTGAGGAGGGGATGCAGGGCGGTGGGGACGTGCTCCTGGCCGCCGGCCCAGTTAATCCCATCAGAGCTGGCAGGAGCAGCCACCAGCGCGGCGCCGGGTCCGGCACAGGCACGGAGCCCAGCGGGTGGGGGGCACGAGGGGCTGCCCCACCGCCACCTCCCCCGCGCAGGGCTGGAGAGCCCGTCCCACACCCTGCGAGCCGACGCCGACCCCTGGGCCAGCTCTGCCACCACCACCTGCGTCACCCTGGCCGAGCCCCACTGCTATGACAGGGACCTGGAGATCATCCTCTACCCCTGCGGTGAGGGGGGACGGTGGTGCCCTTGGCGGGTTTGGGGGAGATTCCGGAGCATCCCCCAGGCCCTGTGGCACGGGGCAGCTCTGAGCCCTCCTGTGCCCCCCAGAGCCCCACCACCCACACCTGGTGATGGAGGACGGCACCATGACATACCCCGAGTACGAGGCCCACATCCGGAGCCGCCGGGATTACGTGCGGATCGCCAGGAAGGATGGCAGCGGCGAGAGACAGGTGACGGGGCACGGCCGCCACCAGCCCAGCAGGGAGGGGGAGGAGGAGGAGGAGGAGGGGGGGGAAGGGGGGGGGGGGGGGGTGCGAGAAAGCCCCCGGCCCACCTGGCTCGCAGGTGGTTTTCGTGCAGAAGCGTTTCCACAAAGACATCTTCCCCAACCCTGTGCTGATGCTGAACTTCTGCCCGGTGGCGGAGGGCATCCCTGGGGACCTGCAGAGCATCACCCGCGAGGTCCTCTTCCTCGTCGACCGCAGCAGCGCCATGACCAGCCCTGACCTCAACAAGGTCAAGGTGAGGCACGGCTGCGGGGCGCCGTGGGGCCGGGGATGCTCCGCAAGTGGCCGGTCCTTAGCAGCCCTCTCCGGTCCCTGCTGTCACCCCAGGAGGCTTTGCTGGTGGCCCTGAAGAGCCTCCCGTCAGGGACACTGCTCAACATTGCCGGCTTTGGCACCGATGTCAAGCCGCTCTTCCCATCCAGCCGCCTCTGCAGCAACGTGAGTGCCGCCGGGCAAAGCCATCCCACAGCCCCTCTCCATCCCCCCTCCCGGCTCCCTGGTGTGAGGTCAGGGCTGGCGAGCCGGGGGACTGCTGCAAGGCCGGCTCTCCGTGCGGGCAGGAGACGCTGCGGCGTGCCTGCGAGCATCTCGGCGGGCTGCGGGCAGACACGGGCAGCACCAACCTGCTGGTGGCCCTGGGCTGGGCGCTGGTGCAGCCCCTCCACCACGGCTACCCCCGCCAGCTCTTCCTCTTCACCAACGCGGCAGCAGGCAATGCGGGCAGGATCCTCCGGCTGGTGCGCAGGCAGGCCAGCACTGTCAGGTACAGCACCAGCACCACAGCGGGGTCACGGTGCTCTCCACGTCCCCTGGGCTGTTCCCACCGACTTCTCCTTCTGCAGCCCCAAATCCTGCCTCCCCCAGCCCTGAGGGTGTCCTTCGCCCATCACGTCCCCCAACCCCGCCAGCTCGGCTTCCCCCAGGGTGCCCCAACGCACCATGCAGCCAGGGCAGCATCTCTGGCTATCAAACACCCCTGCCCATCCCTGCTGCAGGGCTCGCCGCCGGGCTGCTCAGCCCCCAGCCCCTGGCACCAGCCTGGCCATGGCTTTTCATCACCTGGCTCTCTCCTGCAGGTGCTTCAGCTTTGGCATGGGCCCCCGGGCATGCCGGCGGCTGCTGAAGGGCATGGCCAAGGTCAGCCGCGGCTGTGCTGAGTTCCTGAGCCCGGCCGAGAGGCTGCAGCCCAAGGTAACGCCCAGGCAGGGATGGGGGGCATGGGAGGCACAGGGGCCACTGCGGTGTCTGACACTGGCTCTTCTCCCCACCCCAGCTGATCAAGTCCCTGAAGAAGGCGATTGAGCCGGCTGTCAGCGACATCACCATCGACTGGTACGTCCCTGACAGCATGGAGGCTCTGCTCTCACCCACCGAGCTCCCAGCCCTCTACCCCGGCGACCGCCTCGTCAGCTACTGCGTCCTCTACAGCATCGCCCGGTTCCGCAACAGGCGCCCACCAGTACGACTGGTACCGCCCTGGCATGGGGAGGACGGCACGTTCCCCGTGCTGCCGGCTTCTCCCCGTGCCGGGGGGCTGACGGCGGTGCCCTCTCTCTGCCAGGGCCGGGAAGGGGCTCGCCGGGGCTCCCAGGGCTCAGCCTTCCCCTCCCAGGAGGAGGTGCCCAGTCCTGGGGAGAGCCGCCAGCCGCCCCGGAGCACCCCAGGATCCGGTGACGCCTCCCTGGAGCTCTCCGCCAGGGGCACGGAGGTGTCAGAGCAGAGTGAGTGGGGCTGGGGCCGGGGCGGGGGGCAGGCATGCGAGCCGTGGGCTGATGGGATGTGCGCTTGCTGGGCAGGTGCGGATCCCATTTCGGGGGGAGACATCTGGAAGCGGATTTACCAGCCCTCCTACATCCAGGAGCAGTACGTCCTGACGCACTGCTCTGTCAGCACCGACCGCAGCCGGGGGCTGCTCTCCCGCAGCTCCACCAGCAGCGAGTCCACCGGCTCCCGTGACATGGCCCCCGAGGGTGGCTCCTTGGCCCCTGGCGCCGATGCCGCCTCTCAGCAGGGCCAGAAGAGCCTGTCCCTCTGTGAGTCCTCCACCAAATCTGCCCCGCTGCCCTCTGCCCCGGCTGGCACCAAGGTAAGGATGCCAACGGGGTGCAAGGGCTCATGCATGTGGAGGTGCCTCCCGGCTTAGCTGCAGTCTGGCTGCCCCATTGTGCCCGGACACGTGGCCGCCGGACCGGAAACCAGAGCGTTGTAGCCTGGATTTTAAGGAAGGATCAGCCAAGGGTGCCATGAGGAGGCTCCTCGGGTGGTTTTGTCCTACTGGAACAGGACAGCTGGGGACCGAGAAGCCGGTCCCCCAGCTGCCCAGGCCAGTAGTCAGCTGGGTGGCTAAGAAACCCCCTAGCCATGTCAGATCCTTGTTGATGCTACAGAAATTAAGTGAAACTAGCTGGGCCGGCATCAGGTAACCAACCTGCCAAGCTGGAGAGGAGGGGCTGGGTTGGCTGACCTCCTGCACGGCTCCTTCAGCCCTCGGCCAACGCCGCCCGACGCTTCATTAGCGATGGGCCACGTCCCCGCTGCTTCATACCTGGGTTTAAAACCCAGCCACGTGGCTGGGATGGGGAGAGGCAGCTCCCCTGGTGACGATGGCCCCGAGGCCAGGTGAGGCCAGCTGTCGCCCGCCTCTGGGACATGCTCCTTCCCTGTGGCACAGGTTAGGTAACCCACTCCCACTGCACAACAGCACAGCTGGTGGCCTTTGCTGCCGAAATGTCAAGCGTAAGTGATTTCCCTGCAGCGTAAACAATCCTCCCAGGGCTCCCCGCTGCCGGGCCAAGATGTGGCACGGGCACCACTACCCTGCTGTAGCTTTTAGGTGAAGCATCTCAGTGCGGGGACATCACTCTGCCTGAGCAACTGAGCTAAGCCCCTCACCCTGCACTCACGAAAATCCCCGCCAACTCCTCCTGCCTCGGCGTCAGCCTGAGTCAGCCCCCAGGGATGTTTGCAAACTCCTGTCTTGGTGCCGTCAGTCCTTCCCACGTGTATGAGGAGCCTGGCGCGCATCGCCCGCCGCCCTGGGAGGCTGCCGGGTGCCAGCCTACAGAGCAGCAGGGCTGGGCGTCAGCCAGCGGCTCCAGCCAACAGCCGGCCGAGGCCGCAGGTGCCCCATCATGGCTTGGCGCAGTCTGCACTCTGGGCCGGTGCCTTTGCCGGGCTCGCCGTCAGCCTCCCCCCCTCCGCAGGTGACGTTGGCCCTGAGCACGGAGGAGCTGGTGCGGCAGAAGAAGGCACTGGCACGCGCCGCCCTGGCCGGCCGCAGCTTTTCCTCGCCGCACGGGGAGCTGGATGCCCACCAGCTGTGCCGGGCCCTGGAGAAGGTGTCACAGAAGAGGAACCAGTCCCTGGAGGGGCGGCTGGATGAGCTGGGACCCAGGGCATGGCGGCTGCAGCCCAGCACGGTGGAGTCAAGTGTGTGCTGGCTCCAGGGGATGAGCGTGGCGGGGACGGAGCCGATCGCCCCTGCCTTGCTGAGCCCGCGTCTTGCTGTCACCCAGATAACCTCCTCTCGCCCACCCACCTGGACTGGGACATGTTGGTGGAGCCCTCCTACCTCTTCAGCACCTCGCCGGCGCCCGAGCCGGGGGAGCCCAGCCTGGGTGATGCCAGCCCGCCCCTGCGCTGCCAGGTGGTGATCCATGCGCTGCGAGCCGGCAAGCCGGTGTCCTGGGAAGTGACGGTCTCGCTGGAGTCACTGCTACAGCCCCGGGAGGGGCTGGGCAGGGAGGAGCCCCCGCGATGGGTGGGCAAGGCCTGGGACAAGCCGCTGCACTGCTTGGCAGCACGCTCAGTCATCCGGGACAACGAGAACACGGCACAGCGGGAAGCCGAGCTGGAGCAGGGTGGGTGCTGGTGTGTGTGTCCCTGTCCGTCCATCCCCCGCGCAGCCCCGGCATCCCCGCACCTCTAACCGCCTTGCTTCGGTCAGGTTTTGCCCGCCGGTTTCGCCTGAAAGCTGTGCAAACCAGCAAAGCCTGCAACGTGCCTTCTCTCTACACCCGCCTGGTGCCTGTGGACAGTGCCACGCAGGCAGCCCTGCCTGCAGCCCCTGAGGTGTGGGGCACAGGTACAGCTGGGGGGCCCGGTGTGCTGGGGAGGGGGCAGCGAGGGGATGGAGGGCTGAGGTGGCACCGTCCCTTGCAGCCGGCTCAGCCAGCCAGCCACGAGCTGCCACGGCAGGGAGCTGGCACCACAGGAGCTCCTCAGTGGGTCTGGGCCAGCAGCGGGATGCGCAGGAGCAGGACGAGGCCCCCATCGCTGCAGGTACTGATCCAGGCCCTTACATTGGCTTATGCTCCCCAGGGACCTGCCTGAGCCCTGGGGTCCCTGGGAACCCCCAGCTCACAGCTGCATGGGGCTGGTCCCAGCTGGAGCGCTGCAGATACCCGGGAAGAGGCATCGGTCTCTGCCCCACACTGGGGGAGGACGGGGGCGGGGGCAGCGTAGCAGCACCTGGCAGCAGCTCTGGGCCATGAGAGTCCCAGGAGCCAAGGGGCCCTCAGGGCTTTGCTCTTTTGCAGAGCGAGATGAGACCCCCGGGTCTCCGGCCAGCGTCTCCTCCCCTACCTATGGCTGGGAAAAGCAGAACTGCTCGAATGGTGCGTCCAGGGTGGAGGGGGCCAAGGGCTGGACGGTGGGGGACAGGGGGTGCTCCTGGCACCCTGTTGCTGGCAGCTGAGAGCTGGAGCATCTGCTGTGCCCACGCCTGCCCTTGCTGCCCAGGCACGTGGGCTGAACTGCCCTCAGAGGTGCTGGGGAGCGGGACCCACCTCTGGGTGCATCATGCCCCTCCCCACGCTCAGCTCTCTCCCCCTTGCAGAGCCTCCAACCAGCCCCTCCACCACCTCCATGGGCTCCCAGAAATCCACGGAGAGCATTGCTGGCTCCAGGTGAGGCTGCAGGGTGGGGGGGATGCACGGGTCCAAAAAAATGGCACGTTGCAGGGAAAGGGGGACAGTACCACTTCTTAGGTGCTGCAGGTCCAATGTCCCCTGCCAGCTCCTGTGGTGTAAAGGGAGGGGTTTGGTACTCCAGCCCCTTCCCTGTGGCAGGCTGGGGTCCAGCTGCCCTTCAGGAATTGCCCCCCTCACCCCCCCGCCATTAACTCGCCCGTTCGCCCCACAGGTTTAGCCTGAGCAGGCGCAGGGGGCCCAGCCTGGTGCTGCGCCCACAGTGCCTCAGCCCGGAAAGTGAGCGCTCCAGCAACCACGCTAGCCATGACTACCTCCCGCTGGTAAGGACCCTGTCCCCATCCCACCCAGGGGGGCGGCGAGCAGGTACCTTCCCTGCTGGGTTGCAGCTGAGCTACCCAGGCGATCCCCGGCAGCACCAGCAGTGGCACCCAGCTGAGGATGCAAACCCAGTGGGTGCCTGCTCAGCCCTGCTGCATCCTTGAATAGCCCTGGGGGCCTTTCCTGGCTTTTGGGGGCAGGGGGTGCGAGGGGGGGGGNCCCACCGAGCCAGCCTCAGCCCCACATCCCCAGGGGCCAGGAGCAGCCCCGAGGCAGGGCCTGGCGGCGAGGAGGGTGAGGAGCCCGCTGCAGCCCCACAGCCCGGTTCGCCCCCATCCCGCAGCACTTGCTCCGAGGTGCCCAGCACGGCTGTGTGGGCGCAGGCGGACAGCGGGCACGGCTCCGAGTCTGACACCGGCCCCCACTCGGCCGCCCCCTCTGAGGCTGGTGTGAGCTGGCAGGACGTGGGGCCGGAGGACCTGGAGAGTGCCAGCTGGGCCACGGCGGTGGCCTTGGCCTGGCTGGAGCATCGCTGCGCTGGCTTCTTTGAGGAGTGGGAGCTGGTGGCGGCCAAGGCGGACGCATGGCTGCAGGCACAGCGGCTGCCCGAGGGGGGGGACGTGGGCTGCCTCAAAGGGGCGGCCAGGCACTTGTTCCTGCTGCTGCGTCACTGGGACGAGAACATCAAGCTGAACACGCTGTGCTACAACCCCAACAATGTCTGACGGCCGCTGGAGGGGCCAATAAAGATGCCTGGCTCCACGCTGCCTGCACAGGCGTCTCTGTTACGGGCAGGGAGCCATCGGCCCCGTTCAGGCCACGCTGGGGCTTACCAGAGCCCTGGGGGGGGGGTGTCACCATCACCCCCTCCCCAGCCATCTCCTGTGGGAGGGAGCAGACAGGACTAGGAAGAGCCATGCTAGCAGCATCCCTGGGCTGCATCAAGGCGATTCAAACCTTGAGGCAAAGTGGTTTTGCAGATCCTCTGTCTTAACCTCACCCCAGAGGCTGTGTCCCTGCCCCGGGAAGCACTCTCCCAGAGCTGGGAAGGGAGCTCCCATGGCCCCGGCGGCTGCAGGCGGGGCAGGCCGAGGCACAGCCGTCCCGACACCACCATGGCACGAGGACGCTGTGGCCGGGGAAGGGCAGACAAAGCCCCCTTTATTGGGGAAGTCCTGCCTGTCGGGGGTCCCCACCCTGCCCCGCTTGCACAGTTCCAGGGCTCACAGCCCTCCTTGGATGGCCGGGGGCAGCCTGGGAGCCGGGGGGTCAAAGAGCGGGCAGAAGGGACAGTCCCAGATGCCAGCTCCCATTGTCCAGCCAGTCATGCTCTCACTGGGCCTTCTTGGAGACAGCTGTGGGCCTCCTGCTCGGCGCGGAGGGGTGCAGCGTTGGCAGGGGGCCCGTGCCGTACCANCAGCAAGCCCGGGGGCCGTTCCAGCTTACCGAGAGCTTCTCTGAAGTGGTGCAAATCCCCCTGGACCGTCTGCGCCGGGCCTCCCCCTACGCCTCCCACCGAGCCAGCCTCAGCCCCACATCCCCAGGGGCCAGGAGCAGCCCCGAGGCAGGGCCTGGCGGCGAGGAGGGTGAGGAGCCCGCTGCAGCCCCACAGCCCGGTTCGCCCCCATCCCGCAGCACTTGCTCCGAGGTGCCCAGCACGGCTGTGTGGGCGCAGGCGGACAGCGGGCACGGCTCCGAGTCTGACACCGGCCCCCACTCGGCCGCCCCCTCTGAGGCTGGTGTGAGCTGGCAGGACGTGGGGCCGGAGGACCTGGAGAGTGCCAGCTGGGCCACGGCGGTGGCCTTGGCCTGGCTGGAGCATCGCTGCGCTGGCTTCTTTGAGGAGTGGGAGCTGGTGGCGGCCAAGGCGGACGCATGGCTGCAGGCACAGCGGCTGCCCGAGGGGGTGGACGTGGGCTGCCTCAAAGGGGCGGCCAGGCACTTGTTCCTGCTGCTGCGTCACTGGGACGAGAACATCAAGCTGAACACGCTGTGCTACAACCCCAACAATGTCTGACGGCCGCTGGAGGGGCCAATAAAGATGCCTGGCTCCACGCTGCCTGCACAGGCGTCTCTGTTACGGGCAGGGAGCCATCGGCCCCGTTCAGGCCACGCTGGGGCTTACCAGAGCCCTGGGGGGGGGGTGTCACCATCACCCCCTCCCCAGCCATCTCCTGTGGGAGGGAGCAGACAGGACTAGGAAGAGCCATGCTAGCAGCATCCCTGGGCTGCATCAAGGCGATTCAAACCTTGAGGCAAAGTGGTTTTGCAGATCCTCTGTCTTAACCTCACCCCAGAGGCTGTGTCCCTGCCCCGGGAAGCACTCTCCCAGAGCTGGGAAGGGAGCTCCCATGGCCCCGGCGGCTGCAGGCGGGGCAGGCCGAGGCACAGCCGTCCCGACACCACCATGGCACGAGGACGCTGTGGCCGGGGAAGGGCAGACAAAGCCCCCTTTATTGGGGAAGTCCTGCCTGTCGGGGGTCCCCACCCTGCCCCGCTTGCACAGTTCCAGGGCTCACAGCCCTCCTTGGATGGCCGGGGGCAGCCTGGGAGCCGGGGGGTCAAAGAGCGGGCAGAAGGGACAGTCCCAGATGCCAGCTCCCATTGTCCAGCCAGTCATGCTCTCACTGGGCCTTCTTGGAGACAGCTGTGGGCCTCCTGCTCGGCGCGGAGGGGTGCAGCGTTGGCAGGGGGCCCGTGCCGTACCAGAGCTGGAGCAGGACGAGTCCGTGGCAGATGTGAAGGGAGAGAGAGCTGCAGACCGTGGAGGGGTAGGTGTTCCAGCAGAGTTCGATCACGCCCAGCAGCAGCACCCTGCAGAGGAGAAAGCTGGGGGTCAGCATGTGGGGGACACACACCAACCCCCCTCGCTCCCAGACCCCCCCAGCAGACGGACAGGTGGTCCCCCTCCCTGGCAGCACGCACTTGGGCATGTGGGCGAGCTTGGCAGTAGGGGTGCACCAGAGTAAGTAGGGCAGCGTGTGGAAATACCAGACGTAGAATTGGTAGTGCAGGGAGCGGCTGCAGCAGATGCCCAGGAAGTTGGAGGAGAAGAGGACAAAGACGATCTGTGCGCTGGCATTAAGGGGACAAACATGGGAGGCTGGAGGTGCGATCCCACAGCAGCTCCCCAGCCGTACGGCACAGCTCCTTCCCCCAGGACAGGCCGGTCCTGACAGTGCAGCCTGCGAAAGCCAGTTCCAAGGTCTGCCCTACCCTGCCTTCTCCCCCCATCCTTGCTGCCCACCCTGCCAAAGGATATTGTTGACGGTCAAGGGAGGGGATGGGTATTTCCTTTCGGCAGGATCCTTCAGCAGAGTCAGGATGCTCTCTTTGGACCTGAGGGGGAAGCACAAACATCAGCTGCTGAAAGTCTCTCCCACCCCAACCTTCCCCTGTGAGCCACGATGCCTGGGCAGCGCACTCCCCAAAACAGAACAGTAACTCCCCCCCACTCCTGCCTGCAACCCCAGAACTGCAGCACTGTGGGGACAAGGGGGTTGCAGACCCGTATCCTGCACCATGGGGGCTGATGGGGATCACCTGACAGGGACCAGCACCCACGGGGAAACCTGGGTCTCACCTGTGCCACCGGTGCACTGCAAAGAGCCCCAGGCCGGCCAGGTGAGCCAGGAGCAGCGTGGCGTGAAAAGCCCGATTCTGGAAAACCTCTTCTGGGAGGAAGCGCCAATTCACCGTCCATTTGAACTGGAACTGGCGGCCCAGGTCGAAGGAGCGGGTCAGGTACCCCATGGGGTTCACCAGCAGGAAGGGCAGCCCCAGAATCACCTGCCGGAGACAAACCAGCACCCTCGCAGCAGCCGTAAGCCAGCTCTCCATCTCCCTTGCCGCCTCCCGAGATCTCCAGCGCCACATGGGGTGACAGGAACAGTCAGCCAAAGATGGGAGCCCCGTGAATTAGATTATTTATCAACCTCCAGCTTGCTGTGTGAGGCCAACTCGGTGCCACTGTATATCCACCCAGAGGCCTCCAGCCCCCAGGACAGCCAGACAGAATGCCACGATGCAGGCAGGGCAGCCCGCTACGCCCTGCCGATGGAGCTGCCAGCCTGCCCCTGTAGTCGATGTGAGAGCAGGGACCCACCTGGAGCAGGGCACAGATGCAGAGCTTGGGGATACAGCCCAGGAGACCGAACCGTTGGAGGAGGAGGAAGAGAAGTCCAGGCGCGAAGAGCAGGATGTTCATCTTCACGGACACAGCCAGGCTGAGCGGGAAGCTGCATTACTGCTGCGGCCCCCTGACAGGTGCCCAGGCACAGCCTCCTCCCTGGGGCGGAGCTCACTCACACACGCAGCAGGCCACGGAGAGCAGCCCCTACCCTGCCCCCAGACCCTCACCTGAAGAGGAGGCAGCCCCAGGACCAGCGCTCCTCCAGGAAGAGGTTGATGGCGAGGAAGAGGACGGCCATGGCGACAGGGTCGTTAAAGAGCCGCAGGACAAAGATGGAGTGGATGCGGTAGGAGGCACAGCACATGAAGAAGAAAACATACGGGGGGACCTTGCAGGGGACAGAGAGACACAGGGGCAATCAGCAGCCTGTCCCGGACCCCCGCTGCCACCGAGCCCCTCCAAGCCTCAGACCCCAACCGTGACCTCCTGCCCAGCCCGTTTCACCAGGGTGAGGACTCAGCAGAGCAGAAGAGGCCCCGAGGTGGCCATCGAGGCCCCCTGGCTCCAGGCTACCTTGTTGGTTCGGCAGTAGATGCGGAAGACGAGGAGGAGGTTGAGGAGGTAGAGGCCGGCGAAGAGGTACTGCGCCAGGCGGATGTCAGCACCACGGCCCGTGGCGTAGTACAGGCCTAGGAAGATGTAGACGAAGCCGGCGGGGTAGCTGTGGGGAGACGGGAGTGAGGGGCCGGGCCCTGCTGCCCCGCTGCCCCGCTGGGACCCCCCGGGACCCCCCGGAGCTGGGCCGTCCCCGTCACTCACACCAGCGGCCCGGTGTCACCCTTCAGCTGGGTGTAGTCGAGGGTCCCGTTGGCGAACCCCTCCACCTCCTCCATGTAGGCCTTCCAGTCGATCTCGGTGTCTGCGGGGACGGCCGGGGGTCAGGCAGGGTGAGGGGGGCTGGGGGGGGCACTGTGGGGAGGGCTCCCCCGCCT